>JARHVA010010213.1:142500-203355 GCA_037957365.1 Torreya grandis
AATAAATGAGGAAATACCCTCAATAATTCCTCTTAATCTTCCCATGTATTATTATCTTTAGAATATTGATCCCACTAGGCCTTGTATTGTGATACTTCTCTATTATGTAAGATAAGCTTATGAGTATCAATTATTCTGATTGATTCTATTATAACCACCCATGGATCTTGAACCTATAATGCATTCCAATCAAAAACATGTGTAGGATCAACAATATATTTATTAATATAAGATACATGAAAAACATTATGAAGTTGAGATAAAGCTAGTGGCAATGAAAGTCTATAAACTATATGATTAATCAATTCTAGACCTCAAAGGGTACCACATATCTTGGTGATAATTTTGTTGATTTTCAAAAGTTAATAGCACTCTTTTGGGGTTTGAATCATAGAACAACTTTATCTCCAACTAATAAATGTCTTATTATTTTTAGATTAGCATAACTTCTTTACATGTCATTGTCTTTAAAAAATCCTTACCTTATTAACTTTACCTATTCTTCCATTTATACAAGCATATTAGGAAACAAACAACTATATCTTCTAATCTATCCTAACTTATTGGTGTTATACATCTCCCACCATATAATGACTCAAAAGGAGTGATTTTAAAATATTATCGGTATGAGTTGTTATAATTAAACTCAACCAATGGTAGTTATTTATCCAATTTATATTTCTAGTCTATGTAATACATTCTCAAATGGTCCTTCAATTCATGACATACTCTTTCTATTTTTCCATTTGTTTCTGAATGATAAGTTGTAATGAACTTTATATATGTACCATAAGTTAAATTGAGATTTTACCAAAACTTTAGGGTTATCCTAGGGTCCGTATCTAAAATTATCATTTTTTAAAACCCACACAATCTATAAACCTCTTTTACAAATTTTTTGCCAAGCATTGGTGCATCATGTATTAAAATACCTGGCATGAAGTGAGATACCTTGGTAAATTTATCCATAAATACAAAGATCATGTCATGATGGTTTCTATACATAGGAAATCCTTGGACAAAGTCCATGATAATAGCTTTTCACTTCCATTCAGGTATGGAATGTGGGTATAACAATCTATCAGATGCATATGTTTAGCCTTAAGTCACTCAAATTCCCTAGACATAAAGTCTACTATATCTTATTTGATTCCTTTCCAAAAATAAAATGGCCTTAATTATGATAATAACTTAGTTACTCTATGATGTCCTAAATATGGAACATTGTAAAATTCCTTCATCATAATATTCATCAAAATTTTCCTATCAGGTACATATATTACACCATTGTACCTCAAAATCCAATCATTATCTAATTGAAAATTTTGGTGTCTATGATCTTGAGAATTCTCATCCAATGTTTTCTTAAATTTCTCATAGAAGTCATCTCCAGGTGATAACTTTACTATCCAACCTCAAAAAGTACTTCTTATCATGGCCAAAGTTTTAATGTACCTTCTATAACTAAGGGCATAAACAACTCCATTATCTTTGACCTTAATGTAATTAATTTTTAAATAATAATATCATAAAAATTATAATTATCATCTCTCATAAGCATTAAGGTTTGGTTGGGTAAATATTTTCTTGAGACCCAAATTATTAGTTTTAAGCTTAAAAGGCTTTCCTAATAAATAATGCTTAGAAACTTGCAAAGCATGAACTATAAGAACTATTTATAGGTCATGAGGAGCATAATTGACCTCACAAGGATTTATTTTATTTGATTCATAGGCCACAACTAAACCATCCTAAATAAAAACTCCTAAACCATCTCCTATTACATTTTTTATAACTATAAAATGATAATTTAGATCCATAATCCTCAACATTGGTGCTAAAATTAGCCTCTTTTTTATAACTTGAAAGGATTCTTTATACTTATTAGACCAAATAAAATACTATTATTTCTATTGAAGAAATTTGATTAGATTATCCATCTTTGATAAATTTGGTAAAAACTTCCTATAATACCCTACTAAATACATAAAACTATGTGCCTCATACACATTTTTGGATGTTGGCCAATCCATAATGTCTTTAATATTACTTGGATCTACTAAAATTCATTATATAGAGATAATGAGTCATAATTATTGTACCCTTATTTTAAATAAATCACCCTTAGATTTCCATATAGTTTATGCTTTGATGACTACTATAAGACTAAACACAAGTACTTAACATGCTCTTATTTAATTTTGGAATAGATTAGAATATCATCCAAAAATACTAGCACAAACTAATCTAGATAATCCCAAAAAACATTATTCATGAGGTTCATGAATGCTAAAGGTGCATTAGTTATTTTGACAAGAAGTACTATGAAATCATAATTTCCATAATGAGTCTTAAAAGTTGTGTTTAAAATATCTTCCTCTCAAACTCTCAAATGATGGTATATGACACATAGTTCAATATTATAAAATATTGTTGAACCACACATTTGATCAAAAATCTCATCAATGTGAGTAAAATATACCTGATACTTTGATTGGAGAGGCTTGGATATTTGCATGATGATTATCCACTATTACATGAATTCAATACTAAAATGTTCCTTGTTATGATGTAGAGGTGGATGATTTATTATTTATTCCATCTATCTTCCACTGAGGATAATCTTTATCATAATGATCTCCTCCACATGTAAAAAATATTCTAGGTTCTCCTTTCCTCTTAATTTAATTAGCACCCTTGAATCTTTCTCTGAAACTACTTTTTTATTTCCTATTCCCTAAAGCATTAATGAATCTTGCATTCTATTTATTGAATTGATTTTTGGAATTCCCATTCTATTTCCAGTTCTTTTTCTTAAAGGGTGTCTTAAAACTTCAAAATTTATTTTAAAAATTTTCTTTGACCTTGATAAGTGATTTTAGCTTTTTCTCCTACTTAAATTCCTTATCAAATACTATGTCTATGGTGTATGGTCTATGCACATCCATTTCACAACCAATTTGGGATTTTAAGCCCATAATGAGTTTCCTAATTTGGAAATGTTCATATTTCTAATACTATAGAACATACTTCAAGATATTTGTCAATTAATCCCACTATTTCTTTACTAACATACTTTAGATTCTATAAATCTATTAAATTTTGCTCAAAATATATCCAATGTGGTCATAATGTTGTAAAAAGAGTCACAAACTAATCTAAAGTGGTGGTAGTGGAATCAAGATTAATCTAAAGATTCTTATTAACCCACCAAGTTTATACTTCACCAACTAATTTGTAAACTCCCCACATCACCTTAGTCACCTCAAAATAATTTTAAATTTATAAATAATTTTCCATTTTTTTGAGTCAAGATTCAACTCCATCACCTAATATTATACCATAAAACCTGGGTGGGTTCACTTTATTTAGATCATGTGTAAGCTCTATAACTACTTGAGCTCTAGATACTTTCTAACCTTATTTATGCCCCTAATCTTGAGTCACTTATTATTTATTAGGTTGATACTATGTAACCTCTTATTCCTCCTCAAGTTCATTAACTTCTCACTTTAGAGTTGCTATCATGTCTCTAGTCTCATTCATGACAACACGTATCTGATTGAGTTTTACAACTTGTTCTAATACATGCTAATTATGATCAAATTGAGGGTTCACATCTAAAATCCCCTCACCACTCTATTTAAATCATGTAATTATTCTCAATGAAAATTATGATAATATATTATGTTATCGGAATCATTAGGTATGAGTGTTAAACCTTAACTCTGATACCATGATGTTAGAACTGCACTAGGTTACATAATAGTTACATAGTTTTGTTAAGGTTCAAGTGGCTTACTAATATAATCACCTATAACTATCAAAATAACTATTGTGTGACTACTAAATGCATCTAAATTATTAAATGCATAAATATATTAACCCACTAGTTAATAAAATGATCCATCTAGTATTGATGAGATGTGGGTGAGTTGGTAAAGTTACTTGGTTTCTACGAACACCACCCAAGTTCAAATATCAAATGGTATTGTAGGTTGGTTGTGTTTGATTGATGTTATTGAGATGGTTATGTCCATTGATGGTATTCTCAAGCTGATTATGGTCATTCATTAGTAATCTTGGGATGGTTGTGGTTGTTGTTGGTAAATTTGGTACTTGTGTACTAGGAGATCTAGGCCCCCAATTGTGTCCTAGACTTGTTAAAACTCTAGTCAAAAGCATATAAGGTAAATATCCCACAAAAATTGTATATATCCAAAAAAAATGATCCATCTAGTTACCAAATAGTCTAAATCAGCTTACAAGATGAGTATTTCTCATAAAATGAATAGTGGAATAAATTAAGTACAACTTAACACTAATATAATCCACATTTTAGCTATAAATAATAATACAGCCATTGCTATCATAATATTCATAATTAATTACTAATATCATAACTAATGTTGTGCTAAATATCCATCAAATAATAATGTACATGTTATATATGATAATAAAGTCAAATATATATAGTATGGATAATATTAAAAATTATCCTCACAAACAACTCAATGATCCATGAATGTAGCCATGAACATGATCCCAAATGGATGAAATAACTAAATAAAGGGAGAGTATCATTCAAGTGATTTACCTCCAACCACAAACCAATGGTCTCCCGCACACCTCCCCTCTAGGAGTGGCCCTACCCTTCATGGAGGGGAACATAATAATAATGAGGATATCAATAAATCAATCAAAATCCATGTGTTTACAATCAATAATACATGCAATAGCCACATAGACCATAGAAACTAATTCTCTATCCCATATGGCATTAACATACACATATAAAATATAAAGTCTAGTAGATTGATAATGTCTCAGTTATAACATTACTTTGGCCAAATTTTTCATTATAGAAATTAGATATAAGGATCTGAGCCAATTATAATCATATAAAACTCTCGTCTATTAAAGCATAACTATCATATGATATCAAGGGGTAGATAAATGATTTTCAAGATAACACCCTCATATACTTATCATCAATTATATAATAAAACATGACAATGATTTATCATAACTAAATAATGATATAAACATATAGATTACAACATGTATCATTATAGGAAATCATGTAATGAAAGGTATAAACAATCATTCTTAAATAATTCCTTTATTTCAACTTATGAAAATCATATATAGGTTCATCAGTGATCTATAATCAACCCGATCATACACAATGGTTTATAATAAGAAATCGAAGACACTAATCATTTCACAACACTTATACATAATTCATTTCAAACATAATTCATATAAATATATCATTGGTGGTATGAAATACATTCAATTTTATAATCCAAAGATTTTCAAATAACTTATATAGGTAAGTATAATTTATAATTTAAAGATATCTTATGTATTTTGAACTTATTATATCATTTCCTTAGTATACAGAACTATCTTATAAACACAACATATTAAATGTTTTATTACCAAGTCTGCCATAATGATTTATGTATCAAGATACCATTCTAGATCATATATAGAAACAAACTTAAGATATCCTAAGAACATAAATTTAGTTCCCAATGATCTTTTTTACACAATTCATTAATGAATCCAAATTTCAACATTTCTTTATTACACAAAAATGTTATATTAAAACCAACTAAGATACACCCTATTTAATATATACAATCTGATCAACCCATTTAATTGTATATAATGACTCAAATAACTTAGCTTAGTATTTTCATCGTAACGTACAACCATACTAATAACATAGGCTTTGCTTCTATATCTTAGGGTTTATTTAAGTCATATGTTCATATCCTTTATTATATGCATCATTAGTATTTTCATTCATATCTACTACTAAAATAGTTTCCAAAGGCCTAGTATTATATATTATAAATATATAGGCTTCATCATTCTCCCAAAAATACACCAGTCTAAAAATATTCATTAGCATGATCTTTACACTACCATGTCTTTCTATCACCCTTCCTTAAATTTTGAAATCATTAAAAATACTAAGTCCACCTTTATTTAAACATACTATATCTAGTCATTAAGACCTATTTATCTAAATTCACATTAATTAATGTAAGCCACAACTCATATATACCTTAAAAAGGAGAGAAGTGTATAATTGATTTTGATATATTTTCATAAATAAGTGAATGTAACTATATTTATTTATACATATAAATATTATATACATTCACTTACGTATACATCTAAAATAAGTTTCCAATTACTTAGTTAAAACATTGCAAATATGATCATAGTTTTTACACAATTATATCTATCTACCTGTGTGTGTGTGTGTGTGTGTGTGTGTGTGTGTGTGTGTGTGTGTGTGTGTGTGTGTGTGTTTATATACACATGTATATATGTATACAATTATATCCCCAATACAAGAATAAACTAATAAATTATCCCATGTTCTAAATTATGACAAGATATACTTATATTTTTATCCTCTTTGGTTCATATTGAAAACATGCAAGATTGTACAAATAAAACCCAGCAAAAGGTATAAAGAAAATATTTATATACCAAGTATACAAATATTTTAAAAATTTGATACAATTTCCTTAAAATTGTAGTAGTTCATGGGTTTTTATTAGTATTTTAACACATTTATAGGCCTTGTTTTCATCTAATCTGACTTGACCCAAAATCTATAGGACTCAGGATGAAAATTGAGTTCCATCCCAAAGTAAATAAAATTGAAAACTGAGGGTTTAGAGTAAATTTTTTTGATAAAATATAAAATCTAACATATTCAAATGAGTATGATAAAACCTATATCAAAACCCACATTTTTCCCGCCATTCAAATTTACAAATAATGAAAGATAAACTGACTTGGGTATATGGTGCTTGTCATTTCAATATGTGAAATGATAGCCTTGTTCTCACCTATTACCAAGATATCCTTTTTCCTTATTTTTATGTCATCTCCTTATTTTATTTTTCATCTTCTATCTTATTCTTTTTATATAACCCATGCACATTTTCTTGTCCATATATCTCTCCTACTATCCTGTAAGTTCACCGTCAAAGAAATATAATTCATTAATGCTCAAACTCACCCACTCTTACCATTAAATTGTATTCATGAGTTCTATTTTCATAATAGTAAATACATGAAACCCTCAAAATATCAATAGTGAATTCAACTCATGTTATCATGAAAAAATAAAACCTAATTCCTTTTCCTTTTTTTAATTCATGGAACATGCCAATAATAACAACCAAAAACTTAACCAAGATCCAAATTCATTTAATTTATTTTATTTTGGTTACATTTATCCTCTTTTTATCTTATGTTATGTCACCAAAACGTATAATGTGATAAATTTAAACAAGATAAATCAAGCAACTAAACAAGACCAATGACACTCATACCTCCACCTAATATAATATTGTCAAGATTATGAAATCACAATTAAGTTACTATAAGGATTTCATAACACAAAAAATAAATTTATAAACTTAACATACTATTCAAATAATGAAAATTAATGTATCTAGTCATTGCAAACAAGAATCATATGTTGTTAGAACAACCAATGCAAGAACCATTCATTTCACTCAAGTAACTAAAATGTTGTGTGTGCAGGTATAGTAGAATTCTCTCAATCCCCAATGTTGGTATTTGTAATATATTTTTTGATGATACCCTCCCTCTGTACTACTTGTGAGGGTGGAAAAATTATGTAAATATAATAATCAAATAAATATATAGTTAGTCTAAAGTCATAATAATAATCAATATATAAGAATCAATAACTTGTTGTAATGTAAATCATATACAAATGAAATCATAGTCAACATGATCATAAAGCATAGTATAAACATATTCACATGCTATATAACATAATATTTGACCATGAAACAATAATATGACTATAAACTATGCAACACACATACTCATATCAAATACAAAAATCATAACTACAAATCATTAGTTTCACAATCCACTATTAATACTTAAGTAGTTTTGTTGAGTGGAAATGGATGTGACAATAAATATGCCCTATTCTTTCCCAATTCATGATCACTGATAAATAATATCTACAAGCCTATTCTAAATTATCTCAAATCAATTCAATAGCTATCATTGTCAAGTATCAAATCTAATTTTATAGCTACATACACATAGTTAAGGAACACAATTACACAATTATTATAGGTGGGAGAGCTATGTGGGATTGACTTCTCTCTTTGGAGTATTTGATACATAGGACATGGTTAATAATAAATGGGTTGATTGAGGTCAAATAAACCCATTATACTCTTAATTTATTGTAGGTTTCAATATTTTCATGTGCGTTTAGGGTTTCAAAGATAAAATAATGAAAATAATGATTTATATGTAAAATAATCTAAATCAAAACATCTCACCATACTTAGTATAAAAATCACATAAGACATAATATTTAAATATTTTAGTCATAGTAAACACATAAAATTCCATAATAAATGGACTCGAGTAACCTGAAATACTATCCACCTATAACAGTCTTGCCTAAAAATAATCTCATATTTTTCTTCTAATCTATCATTGTTAGAGTTCTAATTTTCTATGTTTTCTTGTTAGTCACCAATCAAAGTCAACTTGGAAAATTGTATATTCAATACATTAAAATAGATTATGTTATTGTCTACCTACATCGGTCCTATCTAAAAATAGTTTTAGATTATTTTCTTGATCCTAAGCATGCACAGTCATATAATTTTATGATTTCCACTTTTAGATACCGAAAATAGTTAATAGAGATCCCAATTTGAGATAAGTATATTTATTCTTAGTGTTTTCAAAAAATATAAATTTTCCATATTTTTAAAGTTAAAAATCATAATTTTTAGTTATTATCCATTTTAAGCATTCTCATATCTATCTAATTTTACACCTATTAGTTACAATGCATTCATTGTTTTATAAAAAATAGGGTAAAAAATATATTATTGGGACATATGGTTTGTGTTAAGTAGGTTATTGAGTGATGCATAATTTAATTCCTTAATTAGTATAGCTCATTTTTAGTCTTGATTTATTCTAAAATATGTTGGTTGACCATTGTTGAGATCATGGATAGTTGAGGTTCATCAACTATTGTAATTGTGAAAACTCTCAATAATTTTGAATGAATATATAATGATAAGAATATGTATACATAAAATAATTTAAGTATCTACATACATACTATTGGTAATTAAAATAAATGTGGTAAGTGAAACGACCTACAATAAAAGCAAAGTTGAAGAAAAAAAGAGTCATTTAATACATTTTAGTCTAGTCCCATATTTTAGTAATTAACATGAAATATTAATTTTTGCATCTAAATGAATCAATTAACATGAACTATTTTTTTCTTCAAAATGTATATCTCATAAAAATTTAGTCATAAATAGTAATCAAATTTCAATCACTAGATCATTCTTTTAGGTTGAAAATAAAATTTTGGGCTCAACTAGAATTTGATAAATTCTATATTGCCACTCAACATACAATTATTCATCCATAGCCTTGGATGCATATTTTTTTTATTTATGTTTTTATTAGTTAGAGTATAATTTATTTTATATACCTTCCTTAAAATTATATTTGAAACATGTACATGTTTAGCTAATCCTTGATGTCTAGATGTTATTTTCCTTGACTGTGTTCCCAATTTTCATATCAATGGTATCAAAAATAGCTCTAAATCCATCATTGTTTTTTGTTTGACCAATATACCTCAAGTAATTTTCTAAATATTACAAAAATGTGTTTATTTAAATGAAAACTTAAAATAATGGTTAATAAAACCACTCAAGATGTTACTTTATATAATAAACATCATCAATAGCCTACTACTTGATTGAATATTTTGGTAAGAGCAATAATATGTTTTTATGTTACTTATACTTATTGATTTTCCAATTATTTCTAAAATTTTGTGATTAAATATGGGTGTCTTTACCAAATTTGATTGTGGGCCTTGTTATTGGAAGACAATTAGTTAATTTTGATGGTGCACTCAATGATTTCTTAGCATATTTTTCCCATGAGTTAAAGACCTGTCTCAATGATTTAGCTTTAACACCAGGGAAGTTTGATAGAAAATACATTACCTTATTGATTTTAATTTTTCATGGGGTCTTATCATATTCAATCCTGAGTTCAGTTTTAATTTTTGAAGGTAATAATTCTCTTTCTACCATAATTTGAAACATATCTTTTGATCTAATGATGAACATGAATATTTTTTTCTCATCTCATTAACTAGACGTATTTTATCATTCTCAAATGTGTTTATATAATTTAAAAGAGTGCCCTTACTCAGCCAAAATTGGTATTACAAAAAGTTCATATCCCCATGTTTATGTTCCATAACTTCATTCCTTAATAAACCCAATTCAAAATGATGTATTGACTAAGTCATATGCAAGGCATGAGATACTTTAACATGCATATAAGAGACCATATACTATACTAAACATGAATAAAACTAATAAAACCACTTAGTGGATAGGTTTCCAATCCTAAAAATGATTAGTCAGTTCAATTCATTATAGCCTATAAGATGCAAGTCATTATAAGTTAAAAACCCAATAATTTACATACCTTTCCTCGTATTTAATTATTGAGGTATCATCTCATCTATATGGTTGAAATTGAAACAAGTGTAAACCTATGTAACACTACTACATTATCACAAGATTATATATTTTTTTCATCTAGAAGGCCTTCAATTAGCAGTTGAAAATAAAAAGGAATGTGTTCTAAAATGAATTTACTAATTGACACAAAAATTAACATTCTTAATAAAATTAATATATTTTTTAAAAACCTTTAGAAAATTTTCACATCGAATGATAATCCTAACATAAATCAAACCATATGATTGTCTATAATTAATATCCTTGTATTCTCAACCTTTATAATGGTATAGTTTCCATAACCTACATGAAATTTCCATTGTTTATATTTCATCCCAAATAATAATAAAATTATCTTTATCATGCTTATTTGATGGGTGATTATTGTCATAATTTTGTGCTATCTTTTTAACTTCATAAAACAGCTTTAAAACAATTCAAAATTTTGAATGGTGATTAGAATAAACAAGGTTGTCCATCATCCTAGGTGTAAGATTTAAATGATAGTTTTTATCAAATAATTCCATGAAATGTTGTGTATTAGATATGTATTTCTATTTTATGTAAAATTAAATGAATAGTGTGACACAAAAGGTAAATTTTTGTCATTGCTTTTATTAAAATTATAGTTATTCATAGCTATTAATTTAAATCCATGTAATGATGGGTTAACATGTATAATATACTAGTAAAAATCTTCTTATAATTTTATTGGATATAATTTAAGGTTCAGTTCCTTATACCCATGTAGTGCATTATCAAGAAAATAAGAAAACATAATGAAAACACATAGTAAGGTAAACATTAATTGTTAAAAAGTATTACTCAAGAAAATTCATAAAAACTATTTTAGTGTCATTAAGTACAAATTGTAAATGGTGTGGAAAGTATCACCATAAATTATAGCATTCTTCTTTGTAACCATGTGCATGTATTTATTTAGGATTATCCAATATGGAAAAAAATCATTTCCAATACCTAATTTTTTTTAATTTCATACTATAATTTTGTGGATATATAAGCATGGAATTCATATAAATTCACATTAAAAACCCTACCATCAAACATATTAATACCATTTGGTAGCTATAATGTAATTAGTTCATTATGTTATTTATATTTTTAGGATCAACAACATGGATAAAACCTATTTATACTCATCCTTACCATAAAATTTTATTAGGATTATACAATACATCAGATCATTATCTTGTAATATCTCAATTAATACCTCACACACTTGGCTACCTCTATTGTAATGGACATGAGAACCAATACCAAGTTTGAAATAAACTTTATAAAATATTGATACAATTATTTTATCATATGAATAAACTATTAAAAATGCATAAGAATTTGATTCATTGACTTTAACATGCACTGTAACACCATTTATTTGGTCTCATCTTATATTTGTTTCTTTATATTGTTTAATCTAGAACTTCATCTCATCACATATTGAGGTTGTGTTGACCCCATGAATAACTCCATGAGTGTCAACAAATTTTGAATACATTAAAGTATTATGGGATATGATTTATTTAAAAAACACCAACTCTAAGTCACTAGGATTAAAATCACTATGGATCTCATCCTTAACATTTGATCAAAATATTTCCAACAATTTATCAAAGTGCACAATCACATGTTCTATTATAGAGATTTCAGCATAATTCTTACTTATGTACTACTCCATCACACCATTAACATTGTTTTACTCCACATAATTACTAGGTTTATAAAATAACCATGACCATATGTTCATAAATAAGTCCTTTCCCTCCACCATGACCCTTTTTTTGGTTCATAAATCATTTTTTTAACCATCCATTCTTTGACCTGATTTTTTATTTTTGATATTATTTAGCTTCTTCAAGTACATTTTATTTGTCATGTGTGACATTATATTGACTACCTTAAATTTGAATTTAAGGTTGAATAAGTTGATTAATCATATTTTCTTGACTAACATAATGTGCATTATGAATTACTACATATAAATGCACATCAATTGTATACTTTCCACATCTTGTGTAAATAAAAGTTGATGACCAACACGCTTGAGAGAAACACCTATGTATGCAGTTTAATGACCTTAAATGATAATAGTTTTATTGGATACCATGTTGAATGTATTTTAATGACTTAATATGGGTGTTTGATGGCTTTCCATGTTGAATATATTTTTATGACTTGTCATGAAGGGAGTTTGAAGGCTCTATTTTGATGAATAAAGTTTAATGTTTTGACATCATAAAAGGATTTTTATGGTTTTACATGATGGATGGAGTTTCATGACCTTCCATGAACGGATTTTGATGGACTAACATGTTTAATGGAGATTGTTATCCTACCATAAAGGGAGTTTGATGAATTTCCATATTCAATGGAGTTCAAGTTTAATTCAAATCAATTGATTCAAATATTACATACCATTGGTGTGTTTAAAATCACTCCAACCATAAAATTGGAATTTATTGATGGTAATGGATTTATAAAATTAGTAGCCAATTTGTTTGTATCAACATTATTTTCTTATTGATGAGAAACGCATGCATCATGAGAAATAACTCATTTTGTAGTGGAATATGTGATACTTGATGGTTTGTAGAATCTTACGTTGCAGAGAAACCACATAAAATAAATTAAACCTATTTGTAAGATAATTTAAATAAAAAATATGAATGATAAAACATTTTAAACGAAAATATATAATTATATAGTTTGATTGTAGTAGCCACTTAGAGAGCATAAAACATTCATTGGTGTGTTTTAGCATTAGATTATTGACAGATAAAAATGATATTGTCCTTATATTATATGAATAGACAACATAAATAATAGTGTAATTTTATTTAAAAACTAACTAAATAACTGAGAGTGTGTTTGTATTAGCCTACTAATGAATATTCATGACATTATGCTCATATTATATCACTAGGGAAAGTAAATGACAACAAAAATGACTAAAAAATAAAAAATGAGAGAAAACATGTCTAGTAAGAGTTTCTTGAAATATTTACTAGCATACATTTGATGCATGTTGATAAGTGAAGGTTTTGAGTAAATATCTACTAATTATATGAAGTGATAGATTAAAAATAAACATGACTTAGAATGAAATTAAGACAATTATAATGTGTTTAAAACAAATAAATGTAAATTACCTAACACAAGTTGAATTCTATTTTTGAGAGGAAAGTATCATGTACACATCATGTAATAATAAGGTATATATCAAATAAATATCATTTAAGTATATCTAAAATCAACATTTTTATATTAGGATAAAATTGACACTTTTATGTTTAAATTTATAATTTTGAAGAAAAAATCATTAGGGGAAATTTATATATAAAATGGGCCTCCTAAGAAATTAACTAAAAATTAATTTATTTTTTCTTATAAAAATAATTTAAATATAAAGAATAATAAATTACTTAACTACATGGATTAATTTTTGGGGTCATAATAATCTATTATTTCATAATACTTTTATATTTTTTAGATAATAGTTAAGATATTTTATTTCTCAAAAATCAAACTCAATATTAATTTATTTTATCTTTTTTTTAATTCATATTTTATTATTATAGTTTATATTTTTACATACATAGACTCCAACTACAATAGTTTTTTATTACATCAACACAATAATTATTTAAAAAAAATAGAATACTTTCTTTAAAAAGAATAAAAAATTATACCTTTTATAAAGACATTTTTGCGTTTAAAAAGCACGATACCTTCCATAAAATATTTTTATTTTTAAAAAATAGGATACCTTCTATAAAAAAAAATTGTTTGTCAAAAAAGACAATACTTTCTAAAAAAATAGTTTAACACAACATCATAACCCTATTCCAAAAAAGAAAGTACATCAATTTTTTTAAGTTTTTTATAATTTTTTTATTAAGATGAAATTAAGTCTTTTATATGCTTTATTATTTTCATTACAAACATTGCACAAATATTTAATTTATTAAATATATATGACATGGCATTTATTATGTGAATAAATAACTAAATAAAATTGAAGTAATATAAAAACTATTTGTTATATTTGAAGAATAAATATTTATTATTTTATATTTTTATTTGATAAACATTAAATTATATATATAATATGTTAGAAAAAAATGATTGAATATTTATTATATGAATTAATAAAACTATTATATATTTATATATATACAAAATAAAAAATAATATTCAACATTATTACCAAAAAATTAAAAATAATATGATTAGTTAATTATATTTTATTAATTGAAACAAAATTCTACCACTCTATGTTTAATAAGACCCTTATAATATTACTCTTAGTTTAATGGAAGAAAATTAAAAAAATAATGGAATAAAATTTTAAAAACCAAAACAAAGTTCACCATGATTGTATGGTACATACTTGATGTGAGTGATTGCACTATCAAACCTATCTATCATGAGATTTTTTAATGATGATCATTTATTGATAAGTAATTTTTGAATTTTAATATAATTCATAATAGAAGAAATTAATATTAAATATTATCTATATATTTATTATAACCCTTTAAATTTTTTGATGGTTTATTCAATATTTAATCTTGCATATAATTCAACCTTTTTTATTTTTTACTATATGTTCAAAACATAATATTTCATTTAATACAAACTTATATATTTTTTACTATGTATTAAAAATTTCATCTTGTATAAATTTTTATGATAGTATGTTCAAAATCACATCTTACATTAGAGTTTTTGAGGGTATATTAATATATAATACTTAATGAATATTCAATATGATAGGTTATTCAATATAAAACAATAAATTTTACCATATTTTAGGGCTAAAAAATACTAATGTAATCATACATCCATAATATTTAGTCCCTATTGGAAATATATGAGGATAATGATTGAGTTAAATAATTGAGAGACAACTATAACACAATATATTGCATCAGATTTTTTGATGGTATATTAATATATAATACTTAATGAATATTCAATATGATAATTTATTCCATATAAAACAATAAAATGGACTATATTTTAGGGTAAAAGAACATAAATGCATTCATACATCCATCATATTTAGTCCTTGTTGGTGATATATGAGGATAATGATTGAGTTAAATAATTGAGAGACAACTATAACACAATGAAAAATTTTATGGTTGAAAATAAATTGATTGTAAATTTGAATTCAAAGGATCCAAAATTGTATTTTATACTAATCATCTTCTTGGCATGGCTCTACCAATTTTTTTACAATATTTTATTCCATTCAATGATATGAGAGAAAGAGACATCCATGTGAAAAATATTCAATAATAAAATAAAGATTAAATTTTTATGCCAATAATAAATAAATTAATTAGAATTTTATTCATTTCCTCTCCACCTCCATGAATAATAAAAAGTAAAGAATAATTTTAATTGATATATACTGATCGATTTGAAATAGTAAGATTTTTTCTTCCCAATAAACTCGTTATAATTGGTAGATGACATCCATCCCATTTAGATGATGAAAAATGGTGAAAAGGAGTTGGCATTCCCTAAAATTAATCCTTATTTTCCTATGTGTTGGGTTTTATGGTTATTAATTTCCTTTGTTTACTCTATGCACACTATGTGGTTAATTTTGTACATTTGGCTATATTTTTAATATTTTATATATTTTTTGTGTAATTGGACCCAAAACCATACCCAATCTAATTTTTTTTGCATATATACATATCATAATATAATTGGATACTTAGATTTCCAACACAATATTATTAATCTTGGATGTTTCCCCAAGATCAATATTAAGTATTGTATTGGCCCTTTCATTTGGATGGCCCATGACATCGGTTTGTCTAGCCTAAATTTTATGATAAGATGTAACAACACTAGTTTTAAATTTATAGTATTGTATCATCACTTTATCATTGGTATTCATGGCTTTGTGATCCATTGAAGAGTTTTTTCTATCAAATGGTTATTTTTAGTTGGAATTGGATCATATGTTTTAGGGGTTAACTAATTTAGGTTTAAGACCTCTATAAAATTTTAGATTTTTACTAAATTATTTTTATAGTGTTGTATTGGTTAATTATTCTCTATAAAATTGAGATGTTTTTTCATAACAATTTTATATTGTAAATTTATTTATTTTTGAGTCCCATTGATGTATTTTGGTCATTGTGGACATAAATATAATTATTTCCTTATTATAAACTTGCTATATAGTTGTGAACAAAATATTAGATAGCTTTGGTATATATCAGGAACCTATAGACTTTGGCATAAAAATTAGCCTCATAAGGATTATTTATATCATTTGAATAAAGTTCATATGAGAAGTATACACCCCACATTTTACTATGTTTTTTCCACCAAACATGATAAATCCAATGATATGATTAAACCTTGTTCCTTGCAAATATAAAATAAAATATATATATATATTTTCATTTGTAGTCTCATATTATTGAGGTAAGATATCCTAAAATATGGTTGAAAAACTATTCTTAGAAAGCATCTTACTAAAAGGACAACACCATCATTAAATATTTCTCTACTATCCATACAAAATATTTCCACCAAATTTTATTACTATACATTTTTGGCAATAACAAGATATTCTAGTTTATCAGTACATATATGGCATAATGTCTAAACATCATGTTATAAATTCATTTAAAAATACATCTATAGACAAACTAAATTATTGGGTTCTTCAATTTTAATGAAAAAAATGTAGTATTAAGCATATTTTTAAGGAAACAATTAATTTTTTGATTCAATGAATATACTTTTAAGATTAAAATTTCCTGATATGAATGGCACAAGATATATCTAATTAATAAAAACTCAATAAATTTCCTTATCATTTCTCTAGCATTGATAGTTGCAGTTGTAAAATTATCTCCCTCGAACATGATAGATAGTTAATTATAGAATAGACACTTTAAAAAAAAAACTATCTCAAAATTCATACCACCTCTATATGATTCCCATATAAACTTAATTATACCTACCATAAATAAAACCTAATTATTCAATCCAGACCATGTCTCAGGTCTTGTATGTTACAGATACATGATCCTATCCAAATTAAATGGAATAAACATCACTTGATTGTAATTTATTTTGGGTGTGGGATAGTTGAGCATTATACCATTAGGAAGAAAAATTTTGGGGAATTTATTGGCATAAATTAGATTATTTTTAATATATCTTATCTAATCCATGGAAAACTTGGGGAATGGCAAGTTACTTGGAGGTAATCTATTGGAATATGTTGGACTAGCTCATTCATCCATTTCCAAAATAAAAGATCTATTGAGATAGTCATTGCTAAATATGAAAGTAATTGACTCCATCAAAATAAAAAATTTCTTCAACATTACTTACCTACCATGAATATACCTCTAGAGTAAATAGATGATTAAGTGATAAATTATCTTATCAATACTCAATATGCCTTGTTTTTATTCTTTACATTATATAACACACAATATATCATTAATCTACAAAAAAATTGGAAAATAAAAAATGTACATGCACCTTCCCCCTTATAATCAATAATTAAATTGACCAAATACCAATCCACCATATATCTTGTGAACTCATGATTCCCCCACATGAGTAAGTTAGAACACCTTACCATCCAGTACTTAATTTATGTTACTAGACCAAAACATCCATTCAAAAACATCTTCCATAATTTTTTCATTAAGAATTTTCTACTCAAAAAAAGTGTAAGAGGATTCATATATTAAATAATGAAATATGTTTGATAATTATACAATGAGAGAAAAAATCCAACTTAAGATGGCATTGAAAAAGCTCAATCTGCTTAGCCATTCTCCAAAATAAAAGGGGACTCTTCTAGATTTCCACACCACTACTATGACACCACATGTTTTTCTTCATATTTCATATTTTTCTCCCAAAAACATAAAATGTTGTCAACTATGTCTAATATAATTTATTTTCATAATAATTTAAAAAGTTACAAAATTGTTGAATCTTGATTTGCCACACTTTTACATGTTGCAGAGTGCATTGTATTACTATAATTTATAAAGGATTTAAAGTTTAATCCACTTTTTCTATTTGTCACCTATGAGACTTGTCATCTTTTGAAAAAAATTAATCATGTGAAGATGAAATTTGAACTCAAAGACAAAATGGCAGTGGTCTAGAAACTACCAGGTTACCTGAATAATAAATATTTTTCAACTTACCAATAATAATGGTATATTTTCATACTGATATAGCTAAAAATTAATGAATATATTCCCATTATAAATATTTATGGTTTTTATAAAATATATGGTATGCAAAATTTATTAGATGTACATTCATATAGTCAATTTTTAATATAAATTATAATTTATAGTTAAAATATCAATATACAACATATAGCCTATCGATTCATAGGAATGTGTACACATACCATATCTACAATGTATTATGACAATACACACTTAATATTTATGGGGATATCTTATAATTTTTATCTTGCTCTAATAATTATCAATAGCTTCTAGAGGAACCCTATACACCAAGAAGGAGAACATATATTATTAAGTATGAGAGTTAGGGTCGTAAAATGTTATATGATTAAATTAAGAATCAATTCCACCCTCACTAGTGTTGAGTAATATCCTAGATATTAAAATCTTAAAATTATGTCATTGATATAAAAACTAGCATTTAGCTATAGGCCATCATGTTAAAAATTTGAATTAAATCTCAAGGAAATTACAATAATCTTCATTCTATTTAAATTAATAAATTATCTCCATTATTTCATGGAGGAAAGAATAATCCCTTATAGTATGGATTTGACACAAACAAAAAAATTGTTACTCTATCATACATCCAAGATCTTATAAAATTAACTGAGAACGACTCTCACAAAATATTTGTATATTTTACCATGCAACTATATGTCATATTTAATATTATAGAGATGATTTTCCTATTTGTAATAAATTTAAAAATTTTTTATTTGTAGAAAAAAAAAATAACTTTTATAATCATTGAATGTGAAACAAAAAAATCAAACTTTCTATTAAAAATTAAGAGATGGAATAAAACAAGTAAGGTTATCATAACTAAAGTGAGTTAGTTTGAGTTTTATTTAATATATAATTTTTTATATATTATTATTTCAACCTAGTGGATGATGTCATGTTTTAAGTGTTATGATTTTTTTTCATATGTCATATTTCATATTTCATATTTTAACTATTTCCTTAGGAGGACTATTTTTAATTCAAAATTCTTCTAATGAACATTCTTTTGATGACTAAACTCAACCTCAATGCACCTCTAACCTAATATTAGCTGATAACTTTAATATTTTTATTTGATTGCGGTTGTTTAATATGGAAAATATAATGTGTAATATAATTAAAAATAATAAAATAAAGGGCTTTAATCAATTTAAAAGGAATCTCAATAGGAGGGACATTACTCTCAATTTGTTTTGTTATGAATGTAGTTTCTAGTTTATTTGATATAAATAAATGAGATAAGGCAAAAAATATGTCATATTTCTTGTCATATCCACTAAAGCAATAATGGATTATCTCTATTCTAATTTTTGACAACCTTGTGATGAAATAGGTGGAAACATAGGAATATAATTAGCTAGGGATATATGACATTTCTAGAAGACCTAAAGTCTTAACTGTCTCACCCTTATTTGGATAAAATACCAAACACTCTATCACAAATTTTAATACATTAATTTTGAACTCTTCCTAGAAATAAGCATGCTTGATCCTATGAAAATTATTTGGAAAACCTAGTTGTCCACCAATAAATGATGTACATATTTCTACCAAAACCTTATTATTATACCAAATAAAGCTACCACACCATAAAAATTTATCAAAATTACTGATAATCTTATTTTAGTTATTGAAAGAGATATCAATTAATATCCTAATCCTACTTAAACTTAGATCATGCCTCTTCCACACAATCCTATTTTAGTATTGAAATTGTGAAAGTTAATATGCCAATGTATTTATGCCCTGTATAAAATTTATTTTTCACCAAATTATCCTTTCCTTTGTTATATATGATATCAAAGTTATACCCAATATTTTAGTGACCATTTTTTTCTACCATTATAATGATAAAACCTATTATAATAAATATTTGAGAATATTTTCACTTTGAAGTGTCTTCCCATTAGGTAAGGCTTCCATTAATTGATCATGTGCATAATATCCAACATCATTTTCCCATGAATTGGCTTGAATAAATTATTCCCTTTGTATTACCAACTTTTAATGGTGATAGAACCACCCTATTACACTATAACTACATTGACACCAATCCTTGAGTCATCACATTACATAATGGATGGATAAAATTGGAGTGGTACACATATATTCATTTAATTTATTAAAATTTTCTATGGTTTCTAATTCACTCAAATGAAATCCCTTTTACATAGAGTTTTGAGTGGTGTTTTTTATGTTTGTATTTTTTAGTCCTAGATCTTATTCTACCAAATGAATCTATTGGGTTATATGCAATGAATGAGATCAGGGAAAACTTGGGACTTACATCCTCTCATTTTAGTATTTTTATTAAGACAATCCATGGAAATAATTTATAGGTATTGGGATATTTTGGCATGGGTTTTATGCACACCATATCCCTAACAAGGTAGCCTCTAAACTTTTAGGATCTCAATGGAGATAAAATCCACTCTAGGGTATAAGTTATAGGTATGTGGTCTATTTCAACCTATTGATGGAAAAATGGGTAGGGTATGTAGGTTGTTAAAAAGGTTTTTAGATAGAGGTGTGATTTATAATAGGAGTAGTGAATCTCTATGTGAGTTGGCTGGGTGGCTAGCTTCTAATCTAGATGGGTAGATCTCAAAACAAACTCAAAAAAGGATGGAAGGGTAAGGTAGAAAAGAAAGATTATGTGGTTTTTAGGAAATACTTCCCTTACTAGTTTCTAAAAGGACAAGTGATCTCAAAACTTATGCCTATTGATAGCAATAATTTCACACACACAGTCAGACATGACTAGGAAGTCTAAAGGTAAAGATGTAGGAAATTCATAAGCCTCAGACAAAGTTTGATCCTTTTAGGGTAGCTATTACACACCCTTGATCAAGAGATTATGGGTCAAGTTAGTAAAGTATATGAGGTATTTGTTGTACACATATAGAAAACTACATCCAATAAACCGCTTATGCATAATCAAAATTATGAATCAATTTGAATTAGACTATCATAACCAATATATTTACCAATCCTTCAGTAGTTGTTTCACACTTGCAAATTAGTATATAAATCAAAACAATCAATAATATATTCATAGATTTTACACACTAAACATTATTAAAACATGCAACTAAATAAAGTAATAACTAATTATACAAAATTAGATAGAAAATACACAAACATATTTGTTGACGACCAAAACTGATGTTGCTCTTATATTCAAAATTTCTTTGGAAAAAATCCAAGTTGGATTACAACTATTTATATAGACTTGGGGAAGGAGTCACCTCATCCTCCAAGCTCATGCAAGTGATTACATATGATAGTTAGAACATGTAGTTCTAACTATGGTCTAAAACCATATAAGAGTCTATTTATAGTTATCAAATTACAATATCCTTTGCCAAAGATATAAAATGTGTGCATGTGTAAAAAGATAGGCAATATTCTTTAATTATACCTCAAATTGTATGCAAACTTCAAATATATGCATTGTTTACCAAAACTACACATGTCTCCTTTTATAGGTTATGAGAATAACCTATTGGTATTTCAAATTAACTACCTCAAATAAAAATTAGATATATGCATGAAGTACCAAGATCACTTTACCAATGTTTTAGAACTAGCGGTACTACTATTTTAACCTTGACTAATTTAAATTGTGCATTGCATGCTCACTTGTGCATTTTATAAAATCTATATCTTTCACTTGTATATTCACCATTTAGATTAGAACATGCATGTTCATAATTTAGCTCAATTATGATATCCATTTTATATTAACAAGCACAATCTAAATATCTAAGTATTCTAGCCATAATACTCTAATAGGTTTCAAAATATGACACATGTCAATACCTGATTGAGTTTGAGATCTTCAAAAATTCCACCTAGGACTCGCACCATTGATATTTTGCATGATAGAATGAAAGCATGCCACTTGGTAGATCTACAGGACCCCTATGTGCTTTGAATGTTTTTACACCACTTGACAACCCTTCATTGGTATCATGACCTTTAAAAAATCCATATTAATTTCACACCATCAATTTATTTATACTAGTTTAACATGGCTAATTGGAATGTAATGATTTTACTCATTGAATCCCTCAATCTTGACACTTGTCACACATTATTTTTCTTTGATTCATATGTGTGCCACTTGGCAGTCACTCAGGGCTTTGGATTTCTATGTACTCAATTGCCTACTTCTTCCCATAGGTCATTATATCTATGAAATAGGATCCTATGATGGTGATACTTATCACCTCATGGGGTTTTGTCATTTTAACTCACTCTCACATCATTCAATCAAATGGGCCTGAGTAATTTGTACCATAAGATCTTTGTTTGAATCCAAATGTATACTTTATGAGATTAAATTTGACATTAACATGACCATCAACTAACATCCTCATGACCATCAAATAACATTCACTTGATTGTAAAATTTAATTATATGAATTAATCTATTGATAAGGTTATATTTTATGTTTTTATAACCATTAAATGATGTCTACATGATTGTTAAATTTAATATCAAAAGTTTAACACATTATTAATGTTAAATCTAACATTCACATGACTGTTAAATGATGTCCTTGTGACATCAAATGGCATCCATGTGATATTCAAATTTAATCTCATTAACTGACACATGTCATTTCATTGGGTCTTCCTGTTCCTACAAACATAAGCACAAAATAACTTAGCATAATATTTTGGGAAATAAGTATAAAGGATCCTACATAAATATTCTAGCCTAAGGTCTTAGTATTAGTAAAATATGATTGGGACCCTTAGCTAAAATATTAAATAAAGATCAAAACATAATGAAATTATCTCTAAGCAAAGGTGCCACTTGGAAATATGATACTTATTTTGAGGTAATTATTATGGGAGAATTATCATGGGCTTTCTATGGGAAGATTATTTTAGGACTTTTATGGGGAAATTGTTTTGGATAAAATTTATGAAATAATTCTCTTGAAGGATCATTTTTTTCAGATGAAATGTTTGAAGGAATTATTTGAAGGGGTGGTATTAAAAGGGTTAGAATAAAATTCTTAAAGGAATTAGTCAAAGGGCAAAGTCCTGAGATAAAAATCCTAAAGGGAAAGTGGCCACTTCAAAAATGTTGAAAGGTCACTCTCAAAATGTTTGAAGGGTAGATTCACGAAGTTTAAAGGGAAAGTACCCTTTGGGGGAATTAATTTGAGACTTTTGTTTTAGAAAAAATGTCTAAAATAAAAATCCCAAAGGAATTGGTCTTGGAAAAGGTGTAGGACAAAAAGTCCTGAAGGATAGGCTCGTAGGGCAAAGAATGATTGAGAAAAAAGTCTTGAAGGGAAATTTCAAAAGGGTAGAAGGATCTACTTCATGGAAATAAATGTTTGAAGGTTCTAATTCATAGGGTATATTTAAATGGGAAAGGGCACTTACAAAATTCCCAAAGGGTAACCATAAAATTCCCAAAGGAATTGTGTGTAGAGAAAAAGGCCATTACAAAAGTCCTGAAGGGCACTTTCAAAAAGGCTGAAGGGTCTTTTTCAAAAGCCTTAAAGGTCAATTATGAAGGGTAATTTGGAGGCAAAGGGTCATTTCAAAAGTCCTGAAGGAATTATTTTAGATAAAATTTCCACAATAGTTCTCCCAAAGGGTATTTTTCTTTGGATAAAATGTCTAAAGGAATGTTTAAATCAGAGAAAGTGTCTCAAATGGAATGTCCTAAGGAATTAGTCAAAAGGCAAAGGTGTGAGATAAAATTACCAAAGGAAAGGTGTAGAGGGGGTGAAATGGAAATTGCAAATGCCTTAAAGGAATTCTATCAGGAAAAAATGCCACAAAAAATCTTCTGAAGGACATGTTTCATAAAGCCCAAAGGGTAGGTTGGCAAAGAAAGAGGGAACTTCAAAATTCATGGAGGAAAAATCTAAAATACTAAAGGGTACTTTTTATCTAGCCATAATCTAAAGGGTTTACATCATAGGGCATCTTTCCATGATAAAAGTTCTGAAGGATCTACTTTTTAAAGGCTAAAGGATAATCTAAAAATGGTCAAAGGGTAAGTTTGGAAGGGTTGAAGGGTTTATGTCAATTACATCAGGCAAAATGTCCATAACAAAAAAGTTTATAGATCAATTCTATTGGAGGAATTATTTTTGATAAAATGTTTTCAATAATTTCTTTGATAAAGATAAGTCCATAATAATGTATACATGATAAAAATATCGATAAGTTAAAATAGGATAAGTACCAAAATAATTCCCAAGAGGATAAAAAAGATAGTCCATGAACACATAAGTCTGCAACAATTAGCTCAAAGTAACAAAAAATATCTAGTCTATGAACACATAATATCAATGCCAACTTGCCAAAGTATAAAGGCCAAATCATGATATTTTCTAGAATTTTCATAAACACATAGAAGAGGGGGCTTAAAATTAAGACAACATTTTGAAAAAAACTAGGTCCCCATTTCCTTATGGGAAAAGGAGGTGTTAGGTACAAAAAATGGTGAATTATAGGGGGAATGCTCCTAAGTATTCAAGAACCTATAACTCTAGTTTGTAATCCTAAATCAATCATGAAGTGTGTCATAAAATAATACTTAAATTAAAAACATGAAAGAGGCTACTAAGTTAATTCACACAACATAGTTGCCTTTTAATTTTTTAGGTCTATGTGTATCAAAACATGTAGTTTATTTAACCCCTGTTATGATGAATTTTTTAAAGGATTTGATAGTGTTGTAGGTTTCATTCCATTATATATTAAATCTCAAAAATAAGGGAAGCTCAGGGATTGCTCTAGTACCAACCAAGCATCCATAGCCCCGATAGAGATACCTTGGGCTCCTTCTCTTCTCATTTCATTAATTTTTTATTTTGATCATGATGCATGTTACATTGACCTTATTTCATCATGTGAACCTTTTTATTCTCTTTAGATTTTATTTTTTTCTTTTTAATCCATTGGTTCTTTCTTACTCTATTTTTATTTTATTACTCTTTTGTTCTTGAATGGAAAAAAAAGAGATAAAACCTCAATGAGCTAGTATAATTATAAAATAAATAATTATTATAACATCCCTTCCAACCACATATATTCCTAGAATTATCACTTACAATAGGTATTCAATGTGATAAGTGCATTTGATCCAATAAAACAAGAAAACTTTCTAAATTTGTATGAAGTACTCTAAGAGTGACTTAAACATTCAATTGTGACACCATTCAAAATAATTCATGATTACCTACCTTCATCCTAAAAGATTGAAAAACATAAAAAATACTCTCAATCTGTAAAATAGTCCCCAAAGCATCAATATTTTAATTTCCCCCCTTTTCCACAAGTCATAAGCTCAATTGGTTTGGTTCTTTAACATGGTTATAGTTAGGGAAAAAATAATTCTAATCATCAGATAAAGTAAAGAAAAACTAATCTAAGAAAGCAAGAAACTAATCTAGAAAGCACTTAAATCTAATCTAGAAAACATGAAATCTAATCTATGAAAGAAAAATACTAAATGTAGGAAAGATTAATCTAGAACGCAGGAAAATAATATATAAAAGAAATAAATCTAATCTATGAAAGTAGGGAACTAATCTAAGAAAGTAGGAAATCTAATCTAATCCTATAGTTATATTAATCTATCCCCATTACTCAGTAACATTAGTAGATGGTATAACCCTAAAGTAATGCTTTAAGAACTATCCATTGACTAGATATGTAAGCTCATTGCCTTGGAGGTCATTCAAATGAAACACATTATTTCCCATGATCTTTGAAATTTGGTATAGTCTAATCCGTAGTGGGGAAAACTTGTCATGTTTTCCTTTCTTCGCATGGGATCTATCCCAAAGTAGCACTAGATATGAGATCCTGAATGATTTAACTTTTGCTCTCTTGTCAAACCACCTATTGCCCATGCATTGGTGTTATTTGAATGTATATAAGGCCTCAATCCTTGAATCTTCCATTTTGATTATGTCTAATAGTATTGATTCTACTTTATCACTTGGTTCCGTGTAGTCTTGCATAAAGTGATAAGTGGGTAGTTTTAACATAATTGGGAACATATGCCTACATTTATATACTAGTAGGTGAGGTAAAGCTTTAAGGGCTTGCTTGTGTTTAGTATAATCTATATAAAGAGAATACTTTAATATATTATTCTAGTCCCTAGGCTTGTCTCTAGTATATATCTTAATTACATCGATTAGATTCTTGTTCAATGAATTTACCAATCCATTTCCCTTAGGGTAATGGTTAGAATCTAACCTAATAATTATATGGTTTTCATGTATCCATTTAGTAAAATATGATGATATGAAATTTGATCCATTGTCACAAAATAGAGAAATAGGTGTGATAAATCTAGTTGTTATGTGTTCCTCCAAAAAGCAAATCACATCTTGTGCTCTGCAATTTTTTGTGGCTATGGCCTCAATCTATCTGGTGAAATAATATATAGTAGTAAGTAAAAAATTATGGAATACTTATGACTTTAGGTCGAGTACACAAATGAAGTCTAAACCCTATTGGTTAAATGGCCTTCCTTCAATAATTGGTTATAAAGGCATTATTGCATGCAATTCTCTCTTGGATAGAGCTTGGCACTCATGGCATGTTATCACATGAGTGTGAGCATCTTTGAAAATTTTTAGCTACTAGTATCCCATTCTTAATATCTTATGGGCTATGGTATTCCTATAAGGATGATCATTGCCTATATTTTGATGCAATTTATCTAATATTTATTTAGGCTTTGTAGATACACACTTGAGATAAATTCCCTCATAATTTATTTTGTAGAGGACTCCCTTCTTAATCATGTAATGAATAACTTTGTACCTAAAATCTCTCTTCCTTTCTCTATTGATCTTGGGGGGATAAGTTATTATAAGTAATTACTATATTATATCATTATACCATTCTCTTTTAGATACTTGAGCTTCACATACCTCTTCAACTATGATGCACACATATGGTTCAATCATAATTTGAATAATGCCTTACCCTCAAATGATCTTTACAGGCTTGATCTTTATGTCAAATTCTTGTAGCTTGGCCATCCACTTGCCTCTTCATTCTCCTAACTTGTTCTATGATAGGGTTAGATTTATAGTATGACTAGGTAAAATGGCAATGATTTTATTCCTCAAGATGTGCTAAAACTTCTTCACTACTTTGACAAGGGTAAAGATGTATTTATCAATTATAGATTAATTGAGTTTTGCATCTTTCAGTTTTGTGCTCATAAACATGATTGGATGATTGATGTCATACTTATTTTTCATGATGATAGTATCAATAAAATGCTCTAAAGTAAATGATTATAGGTATAAATCTTTTATAAAATTTGGACTGATCAGTACTAAAGCCTATGATATCATATATTTAATTACTTGGAAGGACTTTTGGGTTTCAACTATCCATTCTATTTTGGCATCTTTATTGAATATGGTCTTTAGGGGCTTGATGATCTCTAAAAATCTTGAGATGAACTTCCTTGTGAATTTAATCTTTCTAAATAATGATTTGAGCTCCTTCATGTTATTTAGTGGCTGAATTTTTGAAATTGCCTAATTTCTATCTAGATCAATGATGATTCCAACCTTGGTGATGATGTGCCCCAAAATATTACCTTCAGTTACTCTAAATATAATTTTCTTTGATTTCAATTAAATATAAAACATTTTACATATTTTGAATATCAACTATAGGTGAATTATATGGTCCTCTCAATTCTTTGAAAACACTGTAAGATCATCCATATAGATGATCATGCATTTTCCTATTATTCCCTTGAAATCATGATCCATGGCATGTTGAAAGGTAGCTCCTATGTTTATTATCAAAAATGTCATCCTCTTGTATCATAATTTCCCTACTTTGTGGTGAATGTCATCTTCATTCTATCCTTGGATTACACCAATACCTAATTTTAGCCTAAAAATCCATCTAGGAAGGACATCATTTCAGAACCACGTACTATTCGTATCACCTCATCTAGAGAAGGTAATGGACAATTGTATTTTTTAAAATCCTTTTTTATATTTATGAAGTCCACACATAATCTAAACTCATCTATCTTCTTTCTTGCTGAGACCAAATTGGCCACCTAGGTAGAATGTCAGATTAGGAAGATGATTTTACACTTAAAAGCTTCTCCACTTATCTCTAAATAAGAGAATCTAGAATATGATTGATTGGTATCTACCTCTGTCTAAATATTTTGTGGTATGGATTTGAGGGAATAGTATGAGTGATGACATGAGGATCATAAACTTTCAAATTTTCATATGTCTAATCAATGACTTCCTTGTATCGATCAAATAAATATTTTACTTGGTGTATCTCTTATGGGGTGCAACTGAGACCAATATTAACATAATTTAGGATATGATCATCTCCTATATTTTCATTTTTAAATTTTTATTCATTAACTTTGGGCTATCTTATCTATTATTCTTAAGTATTTATGTCAAACGGTCTCTCCAAGGAGACCAATTTGACTAGAATTCAATTCTCTTTGAGATAAAGAACATCATCTTTGCTTGATTCCTCTTAAAAAATCTTATTAATATATTTTTCATTGATGATTCAAGATTTAAATTCCCCTAAATTAGTTGGAAATTGGATAATCTATTGGTTATCATCAAAGACCTATAAATTTTCTACATTATCTAAAACAAAGGGGCAAGGTACCAATCAATAGAGAACTTATTTACCTTAGATTCTTATAGTGGTTCTAGATTAGCAATATCAATAGCTAATGAATTAATAACCTAATTTTGCTCTTTGAGAAGTGCTACTATGTTCAAAATTTCAAATCTTTCAATCAAGTCCCATGCTCTATGCTTATATCTCTTCATATAAGATATATTGCATTGATATTTATTTTTGACTTGATTCACTACCAGTTAAGAGTCACCAAATAATAATATTTGCTTGACATTATTATTGAGAGAAAAATATAATCATAAAATTAGATCCTCATACTCATCTTTGTTGTTAGTACATGGATATTACAATTTGTATGCTACCAAGAATTTATTACCTTGTGGGTCAATCAGCTCAATTCCAACACTTGATCCTTGCTTTGCTATAGTGCCATGAAAGTATAAATTCCATAAATAATTAGAACCTTTAGGTTCTAGCTTCTATACTTGATTCTATGTAGTAAAAATATAAGTAGCAAGACTGGGTGAGTCATACTCTACCTCTTCATTATTGACATTATACTCTGTAATGGGATAATTCATTCTTAGCTCTCTATCAATATTGATTTGATTTGAAACTCCTCTCCATGGAAACCATATATGAGAAATGTATATAGAGAGATATCCATTAAGAATTTTAGACTAATCCCTACTTAGTAGTAAACCATAGCATTCATGTATGTCTACCACTAGAATGCCAATGGTCATTTGGACTCTTGGCTCAGATGTTACTTAAATGTGTACATTATTCAATTCTCTAACTATTGAGACCACTATCTTGTCTAATTGATAAATTGTCCTCTTTGAAGGGATTGACATAAAATCAAGATTTTGATGTAGAGATGTAGGCATGATAATCACAAATCTTTAAAATCAACTAAAAAGTTATGAATGTTCTTACTAAATGCCTAGATAGTTAGTAGAAAGGGTGGAAATTTTGGTTTAATCTTGTAGATGACATTGGTGTTCGATGATTTTAATTTATCTATAGATTATTTTGCCTTTTCCATATGTGCCTTTCCATTAATGGATTTATAGATAAGTTCCTTATTTTTAGTGATCTAAACTAACTCATGAAGAGTTAAATCTGCCTCGATCTTCTTCGTATCTTCAACAATGTTGTATCCTCCTCTGCTTGGTTCTTCCCTGCTCTACTATTGATTGTTCCCCTTTGGAGGGGGTGGATTATTATTTACTTTAGAATTAGGAGGAATCACTATGTTATTTGGGAGAGTTGATATTATGAGTGGTTGATTATTCCTTAGATTGTATGCACCTCTTCGGAACTACTAGAAAACATGAACTTCATCCATGTTGTCTTTGGGCTCATTATCATATTTACCTAAAAAAGGGAAATTGTGAGTTTCAAAGAACATGGTAGTAATAAAAGTGCCATGATATAGATGATGCTTAGGCATAGTATGAATCTGATCTTGTTTAACCATCTTTCTTTAGAATATTTTGAATGTTGTGTAAAATTTAACATGGTTGAGCTCACTATGATTGGAAGTATTATGAATTTGACACCAATTGGGAAGAGTTGTCTCTGCTATGTTGATATTTATAAGTTTTTCAAGTTTTTTAGGCCTATTGAATAAAATTTTATATCTCTATAATTTAGTATTTTGATTACCAATTGGGCCATTACCATTTCCCATCTTCCTTTGCATATTTAGGAAAATCATTGCTCAACTTTTGAACCATATTTTGAATAAAATATAGTTCTACCTTGGTGAATTCAATACCTTTTAAAACAATAGTGGGAAGAGTAGATGCTTGATAGTTATACTAATACCCATTACCCATAGAATTATTTTTCAATTAGACAAAATTTTGTTGTGTTATTTGCATCAGTGGAGGCAGTGTATATAACTAGTTTTGATTGAATGTCAGGACGTTCTGCCTTACATGTGGAACTATGTTTAGTGTTGAAGAACCATTGTTAATGTTAGGTACTCTAGGCATTTGAGGATTAATCTCCCTATCTATGGTAATAGCCTATTCAAATGTTAATTCTATAGTGTTAGTTGTAATTACTCTTCTTAATAACACACCAATGATAAGGCCCAATGCATTCTTAATATCTCCAATACTAGTTCCACATCTAGTTTATAGGTTGGGGTTAGTCAGTTATAATTTTTTTGACATCTTGCATTAAAAGAATGGATGGGATCATTAGGTTCTCTCTTCATGTTGGTAAAGTGTTAGTATACCAAACCATGATTGGTGAACTATCCAAACTACACAATAAGAGTTGTTGACATTCATATTAAGAAGTTATGGATTTTTTTGTTAGATTTAGATACTAATCATAAGCAACATCCATCAAAGTAAAAGGGAATAATCTACATGAAACATCCTCATCTATGACATTCATTACTCTTAGGGTATCTTTGACTGATTTGATATGTTCCTCTTCTATCCTTGCTCCTAAAAGAGAAAAGGATGGCAAATACATTTAAATATTTTGAGGCAAATCATGTATGTCTACTAGGATGACAATAGTAAATCCAACTAACCAGGGCTATTACTAAGCCATTTGTTGATTAATGGGTAAAGGGTTCCTTATAAGTAAGGGATTACCTACTGGAGGGAGATTATTATGGACTAGGGTTATTGGCATAGTTCTAGGTCTCCTATGATTTGTCAAGGATGAGACTAGAAAACTAGCCCAAGAATTAAATCTGGCCACTCTCTTGGGTGACTCTAGTGTAACTCTACATAAAGGATAAGTATTACTATTAAAGGTGCCATCCCTCCTTCTAGTACCAGTTAAATTTTTGGTGTAAGTTTTATGCACACCAAAACTATATTGAGGTAGCCTCTAACATTTTAGGATCTTAATGGAGATAAAATCCACTCCATGGCATGAGTTTTAGGTATGTAGTCTATTTCAACCTATCGATGGAATAGCAGGTAGGGCATGTAGATTGTTAACAAGGTTTTTAGACAAAGGTGTGATTTATAATAGGAGTAGTGAATCTCTATGTGAGTTAAATGGGTCATTGGATTCTAATCTAGATTGGGTAGATCTCAAAACAAACTCAAAAAATGAGGGAAGGGTAAGGAAGAAAAGAAAGCTTATATGGTTTTTAGGAATTAGTTCCCTAGTTAGTTTCTAAAAGGATAAGTGCTCTTAGAACCAATTCTTGTTACTAGCATCAATTACACACACACAATCAGACACAACTAGGAAGTCTAAGGAGTAAAACTACAAAAAAATTATAATCCTTATATAAATGTTTCTCCTTTTAGGGAAGCTATTACACACCCTTAATTAGGAGATTATGGCTTGGGCTAGTGAAGTATTTGAGGTAGCTATTACACACACAAAAAAAACTACATCCAAGAAAGAAATTATACACAATCATAATTATGAATCAATTTGAACTTGAATATCTTAACCAATATATTTACTAATCCTTTATTAGATATTGCACACCTACATATTAGTATATCAATCAAAATAATCAAGAATCTATTAATAGATTTTCCACACTAAAGATTACTAAAACATGAAACCAAAGAAAGTAATAACTAATTACACAAAATTATATAAAAAATGTATAAACACATTCATTAAAGATCAAAACTAATGTTGCTCATGTATTCATAAATTATCTAAAAAAATAAAATTTGAATTACAATTGTTTATATATACTTGGGGGAGGGGTTGCCTCATCCTCCAAGTTCATACAAGTGATTACATATGATAATTAGAACATGTAGTTACAAATGTGGTATAAAAATGTATAAGAGTCTATTTTTAGTTATCAAATTAAAATATCCCTTGCCAAAGATATGCAACATGTGCATCTATAAAAAGATAGAATAAATCTTCTATAATTATAGCTTGAACTGTATGCAAAATTAAAATATATGCACCATTTACCAAAACTACACATGTCTCCTTTTATAGGTTATAATAACAACATATTGGTATTTTAGATTAGCTACCTCAACTAGAACTTATATATATATGCATGAAGTACTGATATCACTTTACCAGTGTTTTAAAACTAGCAACACTAGTATTTTAGTCTTGACTAATTTGAACTGTGCATTACATGTTAATTTGTGCCTTTTATAAAATCTAGATCTTTTACTTTTATATTCACCATTAAAATTAGAATAAGCGTGTTCATAATTTATCTCAACTATGAGATCCAATGTCTATTGATAGGCATAGTATAAATATCTAAGTATTCTACACATAATACCCTACTAGCTTTTGAAATGCAACACATGTCAATACCTATTTAAGTTTAGGATCTTTGAAAATTACACCTAGGACTTGCACCATAAATATTTTTCATGATAGAATGTAATCATGCCACTTAGTAGCTCCATAGGGCCTCTATGTGATTTTAATGATTTTATGCCACTTGAAAACTCTTTGTTGGTTCCAAGACATTTCAAAAGTTCATATTGATCTCGAACCATCGATATATACATACTAGTTTAACATAATTCATTGGATATTATTTCTTTGACTCATTTACTCCCTCAAGTTTGACACTTATCACATCTTGTTTTGTTCTACTTTATATGTGTGCCACTTGACAGTTACTCAGAGCTTATGAGTTCTATATACTAAGCTGCCTACTTCTTCTTGTGGTTCATTAGATCTATGCACTTAGATCCCATGATGGTGACACTTGTCATCCTCATGGGGCTTTGAAATTTCAACTCACTCTCGCATCATTTGATCAAATGGTCTTGAGCAACACATGATGTAGGATCTTGGTTTATATCCAAATAGATACTATACAAGAATAAATTTGACATTAGTGTGATCATCAACTGCCATCCTCATGACCATCAAATGAAATTTACATGATTATCAAATTTAATTACGTGAATTAGTCCATTTCCAAGGTTATATTTGACATTTGTGTGACCATCAAATGACATCCTCATGACCATAAAATGACATCTACATGACTGTCAAATTTTATCTCAAAAGTTTAACACATTTTTGATGTTAAATTTGATGTTTTCATGACCATCAAATTATGTCCTCATGACCATCAAATTGCATCCATGTGATAGTTAAATTTAATCACGTCAACTGACACATGTCATTCTTTGGGGCTTCCTACTCCTATAAACATAAGCACAAAATGACTTAGCATAACATTTTTGGAAATAAGTATAAATGATCTTGCATAAAAATTCTAGTCTAAGGTCTTAGTATTAGTAAAATATGATTGGGACCCTTAGCTAAAATCTTAAATCAAGCTCAAAACATAATAAAATTTTCTCTAAGCAAAGGTGCCACTTGACAATATGATACTTATTTTAGGTAAATTATTGTGGGAGAATTATTTTGGGATTTCTACGGTAATATTTTTTCAAGAATTTTGTATGTGAGTTACTTTGGAAAAAAAATTCACAACAATTCTCTTGAAGGATCATTTTCATCAAACAAATGTCTAAAGGAATTGACTAAAGGGGTGGTCTCAAAAGGGATAGAATAGAAGTCCTAAATGAATTAGTCAAAGGGAAAAGTCCCAAGATAAAAGTCCTAAAGGGAAAGTGGCCACTTTAAAAATGCTAAGAGGTCATTGTAAAAATGTCCAAAGGGTAGGTCCAAGAAGTTCAAAGGGCAAGTTCCCTTTGGAGGAATTATTTTGGGATTTTTGTGTTACACAAAATGTCTGAAATAAAAAATCACAAAGGAATTGGTCTAGGAAATGGTGAAGGATAAAAAGTCTTGAAGGATAAGCTCATAGGGAAAATAATGATTGAGACAAGAGTCCTAAAGTTCAAGTTCAAATGGGTAGAAGGGTCTACTTTATGGCAAAAAATTCTGAAAGGGTCTACTTCATAGAGTATATTTTGATGGGAAAGGGCACTTACAAAAGTACCAAAGGGTAACCATAAAATTCCTAAAGGAATTATGCATATGGAAAAGGGCCATTACAAAATTCCCTAAGGAATATTTAAAAAAGGCTAAAGATTATTTTTTAAAAGGCATGAAGGACACTTCTGAAGGGTAAGTCAGAGGCAAAGGGTCATTTCAAAAGTCTTGAAGAAATTGTTTTGGGGGAATTATTTCAAACAAAATCTCTACAATAATTATCTCAAAGGGTGTTTTTTGTCAGATAAAATATCTTAAGGAATGTTTGGCTTGGAAAGAGTGTCTCATATTGAATCTCCAAATGAATTGGTTGAAATTCAAAGGTGTGAAACAAAATTCTGAAAGGAAAGGTGCAGAGTGGCCAAAAGGGAAATTACAAAAGTCCCAAAGGAATTTTATCAAGGAAAAATGCCACAACAATTCTTCCAAAGGACATGTTTCAAAAATATTGAAGGGTAGGTTGGAAAAGAAATAGGGAACTTCAAAATTCCCAGAGGAAAATTATAAAATACTGAAGGTTACTTTATATCTGACCAAAATTTGAAGGGTCTACATTTTAGGTAATTTGTCCATGACAAAAGTCCCAAAGGATCTACTTCATAAAGGCTAAAGGACAATCTCAAAAAGGTTTAAGGGTAAGTTTGGAATGATCAAAGGGTCTATGTCAATTATGTTAGGTAAAATGCCTATGGTAAAAAAGCTTGTAGACCAATTCCATCAAAGGAATTATTTTGGACAAAATGTTTGCAACAATTTCTTTGATAAAGATAAGTTCGTAAGAATTCATATGCAGCAAAAATCCTGATAAAGATAAAATAGGATAAGTCCCAAAATAATTCCCAATAGGGTATCAAATATAGTCCATGAATACATAAGTCCACAACAATTATCTTGAAGTAACAAAAAACATCTAGTATATGAATACACAATATCAATACCATCTTACCAAAGTATAAAGGCCAAATCATGATATTTTATAGAATTTTCATAAACAAAAAGAAGAGGGGGCTCAAAATCAAGAAAAAATTATAAAAAAAAGTGGGTCCCCATTTCCTTATGGGAAAAGAGGGGTGTTGGGTACAATAGGATCCATTAAATATTATGCTTGGATTATATCTCCAAGAGATGCAACACTACCACTATAGGCTCAATTCCTATTTTCTCAGTAGCAAAAAAACCTATACACTTCTAAGTCCAATTTTGACATATTTTATTTTGAGCTCTACTTTTATTCACTTCACAATTTATATAAAAATGGAAATACCACTTGGGAACAAATAAACATAACAAGGGTGAGATAGGGTATGCTAGAAAAGAGATTTTTATAAATAAATAACAACACAAGTGCTTCAAGGAACCAAAACATGCCCAAATATAGTTTTAAAATTATATGTTAAGTTTCATGATGGTTTGACCTCTACTCACAAAGGGAAAGAGTCTAAGGAAAAAGGGTAAATGTTTGATTCCATGATTCATTTAATGCATAAATTATAAACAAGACTCTAGTTAATTACACACAAATCCTCATAGACTTCAAATAAAGTAAAGGAAATCAAATAAACTAACTAGAATAATAAAATACTATCCTAATTGATGAATAAAATCTATAGAAAATTACAAATTATATTCCTATAGTATTAGTGTTAATGCATTTAGATATGAAATAAAATGGAAGAGATCCATGAAAACAAGACACATTTAAATATAAAACCAAATTTTCATTAATATAAAAGTGATTGTTTGTAATGAATTATAATTAAACAAAATATTACACATCAATATCTATAGAAGATAAATGGGATCCATCTCCTAGTAGCATGAGATCCCACTCTTGGTCATCATGGATTGAAATGGTTGTAACATAATTAAAAAAAATATTCCCCACTCATAAAATAAAAAACCAAATATGAAGGGCCTAATGAGATATAATCAAGAGGAGATTATAGGTAGGCCACTTCCCAACTACTTTCTTAGGCCCTGCTGAGCTATCAATTATTGATCAATGAGGTTGGCCTCATGGTCTAGTTTCTACATGTTGATAGTGGACTCCTAGAAGATTATGTTTTCCTAAGTTACCAACATCTCATGGTATTTGAGTGGGTTATCCAAGGATACTTTCACCTCTTATCCCTAGTTAATACTTGATATGGATTGCATGGCTAAATCTAGGATAACCTTGGCTCCACCTTCTTAGCCTTGGCCACCTTTATCTTCATGATTTTGTTGAAGTGTGATAGGTAGAACCCAAACTCATCTCTTTATATTAGAGTGAAATTTGGATGAAATAACACCAATATGTTTACCTCTTTGAAATAATTAAGGATTTTAAACTTAATTTCTTATAACAGATCAATGGTCACTTGAGCAGTGATCAACTCGTCCTCAATATATGCCTTCATGGTCCCTACAAAAGTTTGATATAAGTTTGGTTCCATGAGGGAAATTAATTAAAAATATAGTAACATCTTATTATTAATTAAAATATCCATATTATTTAAATTATTATCCATTTTAACAATTCTCTCATGATATGCTTATGATCTTTAGAGAATCTCTTTACTTAGTGAGATGGATTTAATAACTTATTTGAGGGATGTGAACAATTCTATAAGTTCCACCTCCACTTTGCCAATCAGGACCATAGAAAATATGATCCTCACTTGAGAATTAAAATTTATAACCTACTCTTTTAGATCCTCCATCATATTCTCCATGAGGTCATTTGTGGCCTAGAGGAATGTTCTATTGAATTGCCACTAAATATTTGGGTATCCATGATAGACCATCTTTAGAATTTTGCACTCGAAGAATCAATGGGTGTAACCAAACATTTTATATATAATGTTCCCAAGGTAGTATAAGGTGGAATAGGAGGGGTGGGAACAACTAAAATGGAATGTGGAAATAAGGATGAAAGAGGTAAGAGTAGAGGGGGAACAACGAATGGGGTGTAATGTGGATAAGGTGATATGGGAGAATATATAAGAAATAAAAATGGGAATCCTAGGGAAATAAATGTGACTACCATTATTTATAGGTCATTGAGACCTACAGACTAATATTGGGGTCTAGGGTGATATCTAAGGTTGTTTAAGAAGAAGCCATAAGCACTGTTTGAGGGGCCATGGGCTACCTAGGAACAAACACCTTTTATTTATTATTTAGTCTATCATCTAGGTATGTTTTTGATAAAATTCTATGGTAGAAGCAACAAAAGTTTCCCCAAATGAAACCTACAGGAGATGAATAGATACTACCAGCCTTAAAGCTATTATAGAAATAAGAGGAGTTATGAATACATGAACACTAGAGGTCATGTGAGCCACTAAGAAGGTAGGGATACTCAGAGGGACCACTATTACAATAATATTTTTAATTTTAGGGTTAGATGAGAACATAAGAGAACTAGGAATTTGAGCTCTATGAGGAGTCAATATGACCTATAGGGATAGGCTAAGGGTCACAAAGGTATCAAACCACATCAATAGACTGTATGAGGGCCATCATTTGGCTATAGGTTAAATTAAGGAAACTTGGGCACTAAGGATGCCAAATAAGGTCACTATTATAGGATCTAAAGGGAATTCGCCCCTTGGGATCATTAGGGTAAGGGAGGCATAGACTCAGTAGACATTGATAAGATTAAAAAACTTGGGGCTGTTACTAAGGGTTTCATAAGGGTGATAAAAATTGGGATGATTGGTCTTTAAGTATGGGATATTATTATATAAGTAGGCTAAAAAGGAATAATATCAAAATTTAAGGTGAGAGAAACTTTATGTTTGATTACTTGGTATGGTGGTGCAGGCTCTATAGATGTTGAGGATGGTGGAGTGGTATTTGTTGGGACCCTTAAATAATGGTCTTATAGATCCCATTTATAGTCACTTGGACCTTAATAGTTTAATACATAGGATCTTGTTGTGGAATGGTCACACTTCAATCAATATTTGGTTGATAGGCACCTTAGACTTCAAGCAATGAATAACCTTAATATTAAAAACCACCTCTGTATCATTATTTAGGTTAAGGTGGATCTCATCATTTAGGTGGGCCTCATGATGGTATGTGATGTTGAGATTTACCTAGTTCCTATCCACATGGGAATACAAAACACTCTTAGGATACCACTACCTATTAACTACCTCTCCTAGCTTGTAGGAGTCCCTATTTTAGGCCATAGTTTGAAGTGGGGAAAAATTCTTCTACTCATAGAAATTAATGATCATAGGGAATCATAGAATATATTTTATTTCTAACTAAGATAGTATCTAATCATACTATGAAAGAGAGGTAGGTTATATATTATACAAGGTGGACCAAGACCTTGTATGGTAATAAAATACAAGCCCCATGAATTCATTCTACTTGGATTATGGTACTATCTTCATATTACTAGTAGGAATTGATGGGATGAAATGAAGTTCAGATCTCATCTAAAATCCTTGGCATATGTTTCTTATTAATGTATTTATACACTACCATGTATAAGTACTCACATATGTCGCATATGTGGCTCGTAAAGTGTTTGATGTATAGCTTGAAGAGGACCACATGCACCATGGAGCTTAGTGGTACCCATTTATGGAATTATGAGCACCCAAAATTTAAGGGTGGTATAAACAACATAGATTATATAAAAAATCATTTAAAAAGTGTCACCTATGCAAGCCTTATTTACCTACGTAGTTAGGTTAAATGTGATGACATATAAAAATTGTAGGACCTCATCCCCCTTAAATATGACACTAAGAATGGTAATATAATATAATTTTCCATATGTAATTGATTGAGAAAGAACATTCTTGTAAGCACATATTTTTTATAAGGTCCTAATTTTATATTAATCATAGTCTTATTTGTTGACCCAATGACTAGATCCTCTACCCAATCTTAAAGGACATCATAAATTTTCTATTTATATACCCAAGCATCCATTAATTCTAAATGATAAGTCATGTTTTATATTGGTAAATTATAATACTACTTAAATGTAGGCCCAGGATGTTTGTAATTTTGAATCTAGTGTTGGGTGACCTCCTGATATTCTAATTTCCCTCGAAGGAGAGAACCAAGTTTCAGAATAGGTCAAAATGTGGAAATAACTCATGTTTGGATATATCCACATGGATTTTAGATTATTTGATGATGATGATATCATTTACATACTCAATATCATCATCATTGGCCTCATAATCTAATTTTGGCTTTTAAATATGCTCAATTACCTTGAATACCTTATTATAATGCTTAAATTAAATTATGTCATTTACGAAGGTAATGTATATGTATTATGGTTATGATTTGGGGTTAAAATATTAGGATACCATTGTTAAACTATGTGAGCTTGATACACAAAATTATTTTAGCATATGGTAACTTTTTAGGCTCAAGAGTGAATTTGATGCAAAGGGATCCGTAATATTTGGGTTAATAAATAGTAGATAATGGTAAAGCCTAATCATAAAGACATTATATATCTCAAAATTTTATTTTATAGTAATGGATTTGGTGATCTTACATCATGTGAATTGAGCTTTGAGTTGATGGCACAAGTTTAGGTTAGACATTTCCAAATTGGCATTAATTTGAGATTTTGAAAATGAGCCCCCATTTATATTTAGTTTATGGTAATGGGACTCCTTAATCAAATAAATCATGATATTTTATTTGTTTAATAATAAACATAAATAATTTATGGTGCATACACCCATCGATCCTTGATGGCATTATGAATAGATTTGTGGTTATCCACATGTCAACCAATGTTTGGTGGTCTCAATGAGTGATATGTCACTTGGATATAGAAAATTGCCCTAAATATTGATATATTCATGTACTCAATTAGCCACTTGCAATTTCCATTTACACATAAAACCTCTTTATTAGATTTAGAGTCCCAATCCATACTCTTATTTCACTTTCCTAGCCCCTTTTAGGACCTTTTTCCACTTGAGTGTATAAAGAGACATATAAAGTCTCTTCATTAGTTTTGGTATCTAAAAAATTTAATGCCTCTGACATGTGAAACCTCCTAATACTATAATAATTTTGACACCATGGGATTTCTATTAAACACATGACACCTACTCATTATTTCCTAGATCTAACACTTCTAACACCTCTAACATGTGGGACCTCTTGGGGCTTTGACATTTTTATCACTACATATGTTTTAGATGACATGTGGAACTCCCTCATTAGTTTTAGGATTTGACAACTATGATTACTTTAATATATGGGACATCCTAAGTCTCCAATGAGTCTGAGACTACAGAAGTGTTAGAGGACATGCGGCACATCTTCATTGGTTTTGAGATGTGCCAACTTTGACATCTTTAACACATGCGACATATTATGCCTATTTTTCACAACCTTTTTTTTCAAAAACTAATACTTTATAACATAGAGATGGTTCTATCATGAAATTTAAAACTTTTTTGGGGATCAAGTAAATTAATAGTCTTTTTAGATGCATATTTTTTAATTATGAATTGATGATGATTAGTTGATGAATTCATGTTTATATTTTTAGTGGTCTCAAAAATCATAATGGATAAATGAATAAAATATGCATATATATATATATAATTATGATTATATTTTTTTAGTCATGATTACATTATGAGGTAGGGTTCAGTTTAGAATGGTTTCAAATTTAGAAGTACATATTTTTACTATAATATTTTTAGATATCTATTTGATCTCAATGAATATGGATTATCATAATATATTTTGGACTATATTTTCAATTTGATAGATTGAGCAGTCTATTTTGACTATTTGGTATACATGGATAATGTGATTATTGATTTAAAATAGATAAAATTGGTATATATAGCCTTATCAATTCAATTTTCTAATTGTGAGATCATAATTAATTCAGTTTGAGAAAACACTGTGTTTGTGGTCAAATGCATCATTTCATTTGTTTTGGAAATCATATAGTTCTTAATTTGCAAATAGACTTCAATTAGACATATTTTATTCATAAAGAAGATCATTTTAAAACTATAAAATACATTTTGGAAAACAATTATGATTGTTTATAAATTCCATCGAGGGCTCATTTTGATCTCTTGTGATATATTGGACCTTTGAAATTATTGACATACTAAGGTCGATTTGTTGCTTAGATTAATTGATTTTAAGGATATAAAGAGATATTAAAATTCTAAGTGTTTAATCTTATATCCTATTTAAATAAGGTTCCTAGTTCGAAGCATTTCTTATGCCTATGTTATAAAGGTAATATAGTGCTTTCAAAAAACATCTTACCTTAGAATTATTTATCCCAAGTCTTGAAATAATATTGCTAAACCCATCGAATTAGGATGAAGTCTAAGTCATAACGTATATGTTATTTAGAAAGGCAAGTAATAGGACTATATTTTGAGACATGATCAATGATGAGTTGGTATTCCATTGGCACTCCATGCAATTGTGAGTTGGTATTTGACTTCGATTTTATTTAACAAATATCATCTAGTTAACATCCCATTTAATATTTTCATGAAAATAATTAGCAAGAAATTTAATGTGAAGCGTATCTGATGCTTTTAGATCATGATGGAAGATTTGGCAACAAGGAAGAATTTATGGTGAGATGACATGCCTCAATTCATGCAAATTGGTAAAGGATTTAGTAAGAAATATGGTGATTACTAAATTTGATTATTTTGCTAACCTAGTTAGAGGCATTACTAAGTACATCCTTGGTTTTGATGAGCTAATAGAAATTAGGCATGTCATCAAGTTAGTTACAATGGAGGGTGGAAAATTAAAAATAGCCTTGTTTTTCATTTTTGTTTATTTATTATTAAAGCCTACTTGTTGAAGTGGAGATCTGAAAAATTGTATTTTGAGTTATAGAGAAGAGATTTTGGGGAGATAGATTATGAAGAAACACTTTTAGGTATGTTTCAAATAACATGAATAAGTTTGAGGAATGGTTCTCTTATTGTTTTTAATAGATATAAATATTTTCATGGAAGAATATGATCTTGACCTATGAGTTAATGAATTTTGAAGTTAAGTTTGTGCATGCATGTTTGAGAAGATTCTATGGCACTTTTAATTTGTGAATTTAAGTTTTGGGATAGATGGTTATATTCTGAATGGATCAAGCATGATAGATTCATAGAATTTAAGATAAAGATAATTGGTTTTGGCATGAAGTTTGAGATATAAAGGTCTTTCTTATCAAATATACCTTTATTTTTGGGTTGTTATGAGAACATTGCAGTATTATTTGAACATGTTATATTTAGTTTCTTATTTCATTGAAACACCAGTTTGTGAATAAACCTATATGATTGATTTTATGAATATCTATTCATGGTTTTGAGTGAATCATCTATTTTCATGTATATTTGATGGGTTTTATGAAATGACATCGAAGTACATTGAACATGCAATGGTGTTTAGTATTACTCTCCTTTAGTTTCATTCAAAGATTCTTGTCTGTGTGTTTTCATGGGTATAGTGAAAAGTTTTGAAGCATGGAAAGTTATGTTAGATTTTGTCTGTTTCATGGGTTTTGAAAAGGTTGAGCATAATAGGATTATGGTGCATGTTAGTTTTAGTTTTAAAATAAATAAAGTTATATGCATGTTATGGAATTAGAGACTATCAAGTTCAAAACATCAGGAAAGATTTCTCATATTTTTTGCTAAATTTTAGGATTTAATAGCTCGGCTATTTTTAAAGTATATGATATTTTAGTTCTTTGAAACCATATCTTTGTGTATGTAGGGTTTAGAAATTTTTTGAGCCATATTGGGGTTTTGACATAATATGAATCTATATGTGCTCTAGGATATTGGCATTTAAGTTGTTAGTTATGTTCACCATGATTATCTTGAAAGGGTTTTGAAGGTCTTTGTTTCCTAAATCTTGGTTGTTGTTTAGATTCATGTATTTTAGATTTTTGTTAAAAAACAAATTTTATTTTATTTTTCATAAGGATCAAGATGTTTTCTATATAGAAAGTTTTTAGTCAAACATTATACTAAGAAGTTACCGAGCATATAAATATAGTTGTTTTTGATATTTTAAAACTTGAGAGTTCATGAACAAAGTTTCATTGTGAGTCTAGGTTTTGAGAAAGAGCTATATATATATAAATGAAATTATTTTTTAATGTACACCTTAATGTTGAAGTCTTGGGTTTTGATTTGAAATTGGATGTTGAAATAATAGTTACTTGAAGACATCAATTATTTCTCAAATGAAATTTTGATGAGGGTTATATTTTGAATAAGTGGATTTTACTTCAGAATATTCTTTGTTGTTATGCTTTAAATAATATTAGGCTGAGATCATGTTGTAGAACTATTTTGGGTTTGATTCAAGAATTTGAGTTGAATTTATTATGAAATTTTATTAGGGTTTCATCTAAGGTTTGGATAGAATAAGGTTTACATTTTAAAGGCTCATAATTTATTTTATAGTTTGAAATATGACATATGGAGAAATAATGATTTCTCAGAAGTTAGTTTTCATGAATAAATATTGTGAATATTGCTTCAATTTTGGGTTGATTTAGTTTGGTTTTTAGATAAGTTGATGCAGTTAAGATTGAAACTTCATTTAGATCATAATATGTTTGAGCTAAATTTTTCATGTTATAACTTTATTTTTGAAGTTTAGTTGATAAGATTATTGGGATATAGTGATATTAGATACACTTGGTACAATTTAGTTCTAAATTTTTATTGATATATGAGTGTTGTTTTAGAATACAGTTTTCTTACATTTGGAATGATTATGTGTTCATTTTTAGTCATCTAATTTGAATATATTTTAGATTTTTTTAAGATGTCTGGATGGGATCAGCCTGAGTCAAGTAGGAGTAATAATGATAGAGGTTGGGGTAAAATTATGGTAGGAATGTGAACCAACAAAATCTTAATAGAAATATTTAGAGGGGTAGATTTTAAGGTTATGAGGTTTGGCCCTAGGTTTCATAGATTGGATAGGATGTCTATTCATTTTAATGTAGCTGACCCTAAGTTTTAGAATATACTAAATAATTTGCCTTTTAATCTAGCCAATAATATGGGAAATAGAGGATTTTATGGGCATATGTTTAGTTTTAGGACCCCTTCACATAGTATATCCTCACACCATTTGTAAAACAATTTACATGATTTGCCAATCTACTAACCCATTCTTGAAAGAATTAAGCCTGTTGTTGAGCCACAACCTATTTATAGAACCACCCAACTTGAGATTGAAATAATCTATGTCAAAAATTATGTTAATCTTTCCCTTCCTTTAGTTTCTAATGAAGATTAATCTCCTCATAGAAATCTTATTTTTGGATGTAGGAAGTTAGATCTAACATCTTCTCATAGTGAACTTGTTATCTGAAGAAAGAAGTTGAGTTTGGAAAAAACTATTTATACTAGCAAAAAATATACAATGGATGTTCATCCTACTACTTCAAACAAAAGAGCAGATAGTTAGATTGATCTTGATACACCAGTGGAGATTAAAGTGATTAAATAGATTAAGTTGGAAATCGATGATCCCTCAAACTGATATAGGCACAAACACAATGCATCATCTAGCCATTGAAATGGAGTATAATGATCAAGGGAAGCCTATAATTGAAGTCTTTTTATATTTTTATGACTACTAAATGTCATCTAGATAGACTTTTTATTTTTCATCGAAACTATAATTGATGGAACTTCATACTTTTAGACTTGAGAAGTATGTTAGACTTAATCTCTTACACACACGCACATGCGCGCGCGCGCACACGCACACACACGCACACACACACACACACACACACACACACACACACACACACACACACACACACACACACACACACACACACACACACACACACACACACACACACACACACACACACATTCCTAAGTAAATTTTAGAATATGTATAATGGTTTTATATAAATAAAATTTTATTAAACTTTGACTTATCTATTTATTAATTGATATACATATTTTATTTATTATTAACTGAAGAGGGTCCCCACCATTTAAGATGAATACCTAGTCCATATTCAAAAAATTGATCTATTAAAACTTTTTAAGTCTTAATTAAACATATTTTTAATCAATAATTATTTATAATTAATTGAATTTTAAATCAATTAGTTAACATAAATTAATAAATAAATAAGGTTATTTACAACTTATTTTTAAAATAAGTTTGAAGCATAAAAGGAGATAAAGGATTCATTTGAAGAGGAGTAACAACACAAGTATTGAAGATTTATACATTTATAAAGTCAATCATTCATCTCTCTTTTTTCTTTGCAACTTCTCTAAGATGACATGACTTTTGTAGATAGACCCAATGGTACTTTTTATGATGGTTGAGTAATTACTTATGAAACACATGTATATCCAATTTTTAGATCATCATTTATATAAATTATCTAAATTTTATCAAGACTAATATATTTTTATGATTTATATTATAGTCTTATGTGCATAATTTAAGTATTCAACATGAATAATGAAGAAAACCTTGCTATTTGTGACATTTCATTGATCTAATTTGAATGTAAAATTTGTAATTTCAAGTATTTTTAAAGAAAGATGTTTTCTCAAATAAAATATATCTTTTTCATTAGTATGAATCTCCTTTGAGACTCATAAATTCTATTATACTTTATATCAATTCTGATTTTCAATATAGTTTATTTTTATTTTAGATTAATCTTTAGTTAATCTAGTTTTCTATTTCTATTTCTTTAGATATGTTTTCTTATTTTTTATATTTCTTAAGTTAATTTCTTAGATTATTAATTTTTTAAGTTAAATTATTTATTTGATTAGTTATTTTATTTATTCTAGATACAGTTTAAGTTTTTCTTATTAAACTTTATTAGATTCCATTCGTAAGTTTAGTCTCAGTTTTAGATCAAATTTTAACTTGTTTAAATCTTAGATTAATTATTTATAGTTTTATTTTAGTTTAGATTGTTTCTAGTCTCTGTTTAATTTAGGTTGTTTATTTAGTATTTTATTTATTCTTAGATTCTTTAGTTGCTTTAATTCTTAGGATGTTAGACTTCTAGATTTAATTGTTTAGTCTTAGGTTCATTTTATTTGCTTAGTCTTTCAATTTATTTCTTGTTTAGTTATCTTTATAGTTTAGACTTAGTGGTTTAGTGGATAATTCCCTTTTCTTAATTTAGTTATTTTTTGTTTGCTTTTATTTTAATTAGTTTGTCAGCTATTATTAGTTGTGTCTCTTTATGTTAATTTCTATTTATTTGAATATCTATTTATCTTAGTTGATCTCAAATCTATTTACTTTATATTTTTTGGTTTATCTTGACACTATTTTTTGAAGTTATCATAGTAGGACTACAAGATACAACTTGAACTATAATATTTTATTGAATCAAATTTCTTTCCTTCAAGAGATTGTTTAATCCATAGCCCTTATCCATTAGATAGGATTGATTATAGATTTGTATCTAAATTTATTCATTTGATAAGAATATTTCTAAAATTATAATGGAATATGTTTCATTTGACAACTTATTTATTATTTCCTACAAAAATTAAAATCCCTTGCATCTTAAGGATCATAACTAAACCTTTAAAACCTTACTATTAGACTAGTATGATTTTAATTTGACCTTCATGATAGGTGAAAGGGTTGAATAGTGGATGGTATAATTTTCATCATGAATAAATTTAGAAACTCCATTGGAGAATCCATTTATAAATCTCATTTATTTAAAGTTTTGTTTTCTTCTTGCTCATGGTACTTGGAGGGAAATAACTTCTTATTATCTAACCTAGAATAGATATTTTTGATGATCAAGTTGATGTTGCTTTTAATATATTGCATTATACATGGTATACTCATCCTAAAAATATTTATCAAGTCATTTAAGTCATAAATGAATAATAAGAGATTATAGAATTTGAGATTGATTGGTATTCTAACCTCACATGTGAGACTCAATGAGATATTATTAATTGAAATAGAAGAATTTAAGAAGATATAGCTAGAGTGTTAGTTACTAATCCTAGAGCTAAAACTCATTTTTTTATTCTTTTCCTTTTGATGATTTTTTTATACCTTCTAAACCTAATGTTATAAATCTATAATTAAATCAAGTAGTTCAGGTTAAAAAAAATCAATCTGTTTAGGTAGAAAATGTTAAAACTTCCAGTTAGAGAGCAATTAAAAGTAGAACAAAAGATACAAGATCTGATTCATGGATTTCAAAAAAATAAAGAAAAAGATTATCTCATTGAAGGTGAAGGTGAAGAAGAAGTTCAATTAGAATAGTAGATAATTATAACTCCATGGACTTTTGTAAATCCAATTAATATTGGAAATCATCCTAGTAAGTTATCTTCTCTTAAAGGATTGAATATACCAAAGTTTTTTAGTACTCCAAAATAATCTTGAGAAGATCATTTAGAATCATTTAGATTAGTTTATACTACTCTTTAAATAATAAGTGTAAAGATTTAATTAAGATTTTTTGCCTAAGCACTTGAAGGAAAAACTTACCAAACATATATTAGTCTACCCACCAAGGTTGTTGATACATTGAAAGATATTGAGGATTAATTATAGTTATCCTTTAGAAAAGATAAATAATATTTTGATCTAGTTAATGATTTTATGAATTTTTATCTTGATTTAGGTGAGACCATTTACCATTTCATTGCTAGGTTCACTAAGTTGTGTCAAAAGACCCCACATGATCTTAGACCTTCTAAGAAGTTATCTAGACTTTATCTTTGTAATGATTTACTTTTAAAATATAAATTGACTCTAGAAGATAGAAACATTGCATAATATAATAAAAATATAAAATTATATATTTAATATGAAAAGAATATTAAACACATTGGATTTAAGGAAAGATATTCTATAGGTTTAAATTTAGATAATTCAGAAATTTTACAGTCTATTTAAAGTCTAGGAAATGAGTTGGTCAATGTTAAAAAATAGCTTATTTATAAACCCTCTTCATCAAATAGAAATAATAATAAAAATAAAAAGTTAAACATTGCTTATTACTATAATGTATTTGAATTGGATCATGATTTAGATTCATGTGTTATTGTTTATACATTCAATAAATTCCTTCAAGAGAAATATTTTATATCTGAAGATCTAGTAGATAATATAAACACTCTTGATGATCCATTAGAAAATGAGAATTCATATATTGTGAATACTAGAAATAAAGATTATGGTTATCAAAATAATAAAACAAAAAATAATAATTCTTCTTCTAATGATGAAGGTAAAATAGTTCAAGATAGTGCTATTAGTTCAACTGATAATGCTACTCAAAATATTCCTCTATCAACTAGTTATAATAATAGTCAATATCAACATTATAAGCCTAAAATTTTTAGATAAATTGATGATAAAACTTATAATATAATTGATGATTTGTCAAAAATTAAATATGTATTCTCATTATTTCAATAAATCATCCTTTTAAACAACTTGATAAGATAAATAAAGCTATTAAGAATCCTGAAACTGATGTAGGCTTACAAGAAAAAGGCAATAATAAACAATCAACTATTTATGATCAAAATTATAATCCTCTTGTAAATTATATAACACATTTTTATGTTAAAATTAAAATTAGTAATAAAATAATTCATAATTATATCTTAAATATATGTGCCTCAAAGAATATTATGCCTAAATATAATGTAGATCAGTTAGGTATATCTTATAAAACTGACAATAGGAAACTTACTGAATTTGATTCTAAACAAACTAAAAGTCATGGTAGGTTTCAAGACATAGTCATTAAAATTGTATAAGATGAAATAATTATATGCATGACTAATGTTCAAGTTTTAGATATCCCTAGTAATTACGCTATGTTATTGGCAAGGGATTGGTCTAAAGTAATTGGTGTTTTTTTTTTGGAAAGGATATCACATAGGTTCTTGTTAGTAATGAAATTATTTTCATTAAAAGAGAAGATTGGTTTGGTATACCTATTGAATCATCTAATTCTTCACCTATTTGCTATGTTGAAACTAGTATTGGGATGTATGAATTTCTAAATTTAGATGAACCAAAAAATCAGCATTAAGAATTCTCTGAAAATAATATTTTATGGTCTCTCTATTTTGATGGATCTTGTTCTAAACAAGGTAGTGGTGCCATAATTTGTTTAATTTCTCCTATAAGAAATATTTTTTGTTATGGTTTCAAATTATCATTTGAAAACATTAATAACACAACATAATTTGAAGCATTATGTTTAGGGTTAAAAAAGCCCATATAATTTAACATTAAGCATTTAGAAGTCTTTGAAGATTATGAATTTATTGTTAGGAAAGTTCCTAAAATTTATAAAACTAATCCAAATTTCTTACATCATTACACATAAAATGTTTGGTCATTATTTGAAAATTTTGAGGCTTTTATCATCACTCACATTCTTATAGAATATAATATCAGAGATAATAAACTTGTTATTTTTGCCTCTAACACAACTCTAAGTGAAATTGAACCAACCATAGATTTCTCTTATGATAATTTTTTTTGTCCTAAAACTCTTAATTAGAATGATGTTTATCTATTTTAACTTGTGATTAACACATATTCTTTCATTAAGGGTAATTTTTTTTATCATCATGATTATGTGCTAAATTATGGATATTATTTGTAATTAAATACTAATAAATTACCTACTAGTTTAGTGAGTTTAGAATCTATGTTTTCACCAAATAATCAGCCTAAAATATCTAAAACAAAAGAAACTTTGAGGAAAATCATAGGTAAGACTATTCCTATTAATGTAGGTATTGAAGAACATCCAAAATATGTTTATTTAGGAATTTAGGTTATTACAAGTGAGAAGTTTAAATTTATTAAGTCATTTAAATAATTCATTGATTTTTTTCTTGGTCAAACAAAGACCTTAAAGGTTATGATACTAATATTACTAAACATGAAATACCTATAAAACTTAGTATCAAACCTGTAAGGTAGAAAATACAAGTAATTAACTCTTTGTTAGAAGATACTATTAACAAAGAGCTAGATAAGATGATTTATGTTGGTGTCATTTTTCCTATAACATATTATGAATGGGTAGCTAATTTAGTGTCAGTTAGAAATAATAATGGTGACATTAGATTATGTGTTGATTTTAGAGATTTGAATAAAGCTATTATTAAGGATAATTTTCCTCTACCAAGTATAGATCAGATTTTCTAGCAAGTTGTTGGATAAAAAATGATGTCTTTATTAGATGAATTTTTAAGTTATAATCATATTTTTATAAATCTTAAATATAGAAATAAGACTAATTTTACTACTCATAGAGGTCATTTCACTTATAATAGAACAAATTTTAGATTGATGAATGCAGGAGCTACTTTTTCAGAGAGCTACACATGTAGATTTTGATGATTTGATTCACATTATTATTTAAGATTATCTAGGTGATATCACCATTAATTCTAAAAAAAGAAGAAAAGAATTTAGATCATCTTTGTGAAGTCTTCACAAGATGTATAAAATATGACATTTCTTTAAATCTAAAGAAATCAATTTTTGGTGTTACCAAGGGTAAGTTATTAAGACACATAATCTTAAAATATGACATTTATATTAATATTGAGTGTGTTAAAGCTATTAAATAATTACCTCCTCCCAAAGATCAATCTAGCTTAAGGTATTTCTTTGGTAAAATAAACTTTGTTAGGAAGTTGATAACAAATTTTGTTGATAAGTCTAATCCTTTAAAACTTTTACTTAAGAAAGATAAAATATATAATTGGGATGAAGGTGATTATTTAGCTTTTAATTGTGTTAAACATGTCATTGTAAGTGTTCCAGTTATTACTAAACTTGATCTAAATAAATCATTCATTCTTTATGTTAATGCTATCAAAAAATACATTTGAGCTGTAATAACTCAAGAATTTGAAAATAATGAAGAAAATCCAATTGGTTATATGTGTCAAGTTTTAAATTATTTTGAAACTAGGTACCCCTTTATTGAGAAATTTATTTTCTCATTGGTTTGCTCTTATATCAATTTTTTCTATTTATTGATGGGAAACGAAGTTTTTGTGTGATCTAATATGTGCAATATAATATGCTTATTTTGTCTTATATTTTAAAACAACAAACCATTAAAGGAAGGATTGCTATGTGTATTTTATGTATTCAAGAGTTTGACCTTGAATTTAAAACTTCAAAAACAATCAAAGGTAATGAATTGGAAAACCATTTAGCTTAAAATGCTTCATCAGATATTAATGTTTTAGTTTTGTTAGTTGATAAAAATTTAAATTCAAAGACACATTTATAATCATTTGAAAAAACTAAAACATCATCACTAATATCCTTTCATTTTAAAAAACACACTTAAATATACCAATTCCATCATTTTAGTCCATTGACAATAATTGTAAAAAAAGGGTAAATGCTTAATATCAAAAAATTGCACTTGGAACATAACCAAGAATAACATACTACATAAGATAATAAACTTTAATGAAAGTATAATCAAATGATTATATTTTCAATATTTGTAGTATAAATCATCCAGGTATATATATTCAAAATGTGACCATAAAACATAATTTAATATCCTCACTCCATTACTATATTCCATGTGACCACATTATGTCAAAATGAAATTGAAAACTTCCCTAAATTTAATAACCAATGTGAAGGAATGAGATCATTAAAAAATCCTATTATGTTTGGTGAATAGTAAATGGTCTTGACATTATTGCTTTATATGTTACTATAGACACCCAAATTTGGCATAATCCTTATTTTAGATTGTCATTATAGATACTTTTCTTATATGTATCTTAGTTAAGAATTAAGTACTTAGTGGTGCATGATTTTTTTTCTCAATTTAACTTTTATTTTATATGATATTGTGGCCTCAGTTTACCATCCACATCACTTAACTCACATTTAAAAATAAAGACATCTAAACCATTTTGTAGTTTCAATGTTGTTTTCATGATGGGATAGGATTGTTAAGAAATGTTAGTCCTCACATGGATTTGTATTGTGAATAATTATGAGATTAATAATTCACTAATAGTTAAATTAAGTTAGTAGTTAAAATTTAGTTTGTTATACGAATATATTGTTAATAGTTAATAATATATCTTGCGTTAATATAGCTAGATGATTGAAATTTTATAGTGATTGTAGTATCCCCATTTATAGGATATTATTTACTTATATACTAGTCAAAACATATGGGTCTATGTGATAGATTTAATAATATTATATTGTGTGTTTTCAAATAAATATCTCTTTATTCTCTGAAGTTTGGCTTTTTCATTATTCAATGCTTTAGTTGATGCTCTAATAATTACACCTAAATAATAAAATTGGTATCATAGTGGGATAATATGGGTCATGGATATTTGAAATAGAAGGGGTAACACTATGATTCAATGTCCCAAGCCATGAAAACATGAATTTTCAAGTTTTATTTAGTTTCAACAACCATTCCTACATTAGATATTTATGACTATTGATGTAGGTTTTCTGCACACCATAGATTTAACAAGGTAACAGCTAACATTTTAGGATCTCAATGCAGGTAAACTTCACTCTAGGTCATTAGTGACAGGTATACAGTCTATTACAACCCATTGATGGAATAGTGGGTAGGGCATGCAGGTTGTTGACAAGGTTTTTAGATGGAGTTATGGTTATTAATAAGGGTAGTGAATCTGTATGTGAGTTAGATGCATGGATAGATACTAATATAGAGTGGGTACATATCAAAACATACTCAAAAAAATAGGGAAGGATAAGGCAAAAAAGAAAGATTGTGTGGTTTTTAGGAACTACATCCCTAGTTGGTATCTAAAAAGACAAGTACTCTCAAAACCTATACCTATTGATAAAATCACTTACACGCATATAGTCAGACATGATAAATAATCTAAGGAGATAAATATGTAATAAATTCACAAGCCTTAGACAAAATTTTATCTTTTTAGGGTAGTTGTTGCACACCCTTAATTAGGAGATTATGGCTCAGGCTAGTGAGGTATTTGAGGTAGTTATTGCACACACACATAAAAATACATCTAAGAAAGCACTCATGCACAATAAAAATTATAAATTAATTTGAACTTGACTATCTTGACTAATATATTAACCAATATTTCAATAGTTATTGCACATCTACAAATCAATACATTAATTAAAAATAATCAAGAATCCATTTACAGGTTTGGCACACTAAATATTATTGAAACATACAACCAAATAAATTAATAAATAATTAAATATAATTTGGAAAGAAAATACAAAAAAACATTCAATGATGATAAAACTAATGTTGGTTCTATATTCAAAAATTATCTGACTAAAAAATCCAAGTTGGATTATAATTGTTTATATAGACTTGGGGAAGGGGTCACCTCATCCTCCAAGTTCATGTAAGGTCATTATGTGTGGTAGTGAGAACATGAGTTCTAATTTTATTTTGAGACTGTATAAGAGTATTATTTGTAGTCATTAGTTTCAAATAGACTTTGTAAAATCTATGCAACATGTGCATGTGTATAAATATAAAGGCAATTTTTTATAATTATATCTCAAAATGCATGCAAAATTTCAAATATATGCACCATTTTACAAAAATATACATGCCTCCTTTTATAGGTTGTGAGAATAACCTATTGATATTTTAGATTAGTATCCTTCAAATGGAACTCTAAAATATGCATGAAGGACCAAAATTGCTTTACCAATGTTTTATAACTAGTGGCACTATTATTAGTCATGACTAGTATAAACTATGTGTTACATGCTCACTCATGATTTTTATAGAATATATATCTTCACTTTTATATTCATTATTAATTCAAGGCATTCATGTTCATACTCTAGATTAAATGTGAGACCCAATGTCTATTGATAGATATAGCTCAAGTGTCTAAAGATCTAAGTATTCTATCCATAGTACCCAACTAACTTTCTAAATGTGACACATGTCAACACCTAATTAAGTCAAAGATATTTGAAACATCCATTTTGATCTCACACCATTGATCTGATTATTCTTGAATTAATATAGTTCTTTGGATTTTAGAGATTTTGGCTCATTGACTCCTATGTGCTTGACACATGTCATTCCCTATTTTGCTTTGCTGTATATGTGTGTTACTTGGTAGATACTTGGGGCTCCTAAGCTCTATGTACTAGGATACACGATTCATACATGGGTTTTTGGATCCATGTATTGGGATCCTATGATGGTGACACTTGTCACTCTCATGGAGCTTTGACATTCCAAATTATTATCACATCATTCAACCAAATGAGCTTAAACAAACATGCACCATAGGATTTTGGCTTATACCTTTTGAATTTTACTTCAATCATATGGGTATACCACCTAAAAACTCTCTATTTAATCTAAGGACTATGAAAAGTCTTTATTGATCTCACATAATTAGATCAATTATATGTATTGATGCAAATTATTGATCTTATGGGTTCACTTAACATTTGAATCTAAATGGGTAATTTAAAAAATTAAATTTGACATTCGCATGATCATCAAATGACATCTTCATGACTATCAATGATGTCTACATGATTGTTAAATTTAGTTCCATAAATTAATCATTGTCAAGTTTAAATTTGATGTTTATGCGACTATCAAATGACATCCTCACAACTATCAATGACATCCATACAATTATAAAATATAATATCATAAGTTTGACATGTTACTAAGGTTATATTTGACAGTTACATGACCATAAAATGATGTTCTTATGACTATCAATGACATCCATGTGATTGTCAAATTTTATCTCATAAGTTTGGCATGTGTCATTTCCTTAGGACTCTATTTTGTAATCACAAATGAAAATATGAATTAGCATAATATAAAAGACTGTGCATGAATATTCTATCCTAAAGTCTTAGTATTAATAAAATATAATTTGGTCTTGGGTTAAAAATATATAAAAGATATCCTGGATTTAATCTCTATGACCTAACATAGAAAAATATGATTGGGACCCCTGGTTAAAATATTAAATCAAGATCAATACATAATGAAAATGTTCTCTAAGCAAGGATGCCACTTGGAAGTATGGTATTGGTCTCAAGGAAATTATTATTAGGGAATTATTTCAAAAAAATTATGAAGGGGAATTATTTTAGGATTTTTATGTGGGGGAATTATTTCAGGCAAAATGTCTACAAAAATTCTCTTGAAGATCCAATTCTCTCAGATAAAATTTCCACAATAATGTTTGAAGGGATGGTCTTAAAAGGGCCAAAGGGCATGATGTTTTGGAAAAAATGTCCAAAGAGAAAAAGGGCCTAGAATAAAATTACTAAAGGTTAGGCTCGTAGGATAAAATGATTGAGACAAAAGTCCTAAAGGGAATGTGCAAATGGAAAAGTATCTCAGATAAAATGTATAAAAGAATTGTCCAAAGGATAAAGTCCCAAGATAAAAGTCCTAAAATGTTGGTGTGAAGGGTAAAAGGTCCTAAGACAAAAGTCTTGAAGGGAAAGCCTTGGAAGGGAAAAGTTCCCAAAAGAAGTCCTAAAGGGTAAATGGCCACTTTAAAAAGGATTGAAGGGTGATTTTAAAAATGTTTTAAGGGTAGATTTAGGAAGTCTAAAGGGTATGTGTGAAGGGAAAAATTATCAAAAGATAGGATCATAGGTCAAAAGGTCAATACAAAAAGGTCAAAGGGTATGTTACATAAATCTTGATGGATATGTTCATTTGCTCAAGGAAAATGTCTTAGACAAAATGTCTAAAGGAATGGTTCAAAAAATGCAAAGGCATGGGATGAAAGTCATGAAGGGTAGGTGTAGAGGGGTCAAAGGGCCCAGGACAAAGTTTTGAAGGGTAATTTCTATCTATAAATAATCTAAAGGGTCTACTTTGTAGGGAATTCATCCATGTCAAAAGTCGTAAAGGATTTAATTCATAAAGGCCACATGAAAATCTCAAAAAAGGCTGAAGGATAAGTCTATTTCATTAGGAAAATTACCTGTGGAAAAATGATCATAGACCATTTCTATTAAATGAATTGTTTTGGATAAAATATCTCCAATAATTTATCTGATAAAGATAAGTCCACAAGAATTCATGCATGAAAAAAATCTTGACAAAGACGAATAGGATAAGTCTAAAATAATAAGTCCAAAAAGGAAAATTTTATAAGCCCCAAAATAATTCAAGCATTATTTAATAAAAACATAATATACCAATACCATTTTGTTAAAGTATGAAGGCCAATAATTAGTCTGTTTCCTATTATTTTGCATACACATATAGAAGAGGGGGCTCAAAGTCAAGATGATAGTTTGAAAAAAGTGGGTGCCCATTTTATTATGGGAAAAGGAGGTGTGTTAGGTATAGTAGTGACTATGTTAGATATTGATTGGCATGTAAGGTACTATCAGTGTAGATTTAGAACTTGATGTATTCCTTAGTGGTTCACATAGATTAGGGACCTATTGTTCTATTATAGTTATTTCACCAAAGGTGACAATGTTCAAATTATAATATCAATTTTATGCCCATTCATTCCACCACATCATTCATTATATTCTAATCTTGATAGTATCCATTCATGCATCCCTGTCTTCAGTGGGAACATCAATTTCATGCATTTCTCCCCTTGATGTTTCTACTAGATACATTTAGTTCTATCCTTTCATGTTGCATTAGTTAAAATACTAAATCCGCATCCTTATCATATTATATGTATGTGATTTTTATCTATTCTCCATTATAAATTTCAAAAACTACACAAGATACTATTCAATTCTATAGTAAACTCGAACATCAATTGAAATATGTATACTATATATTTTAGCATAGAAATCTATACACAAATTAGGCACATATCAATATCATTTCCATGATTATGATTTTAGTGGATACATATGATAATACTTCCATCAAAATATGTAAATAAGATTAGTTTCGTTGGATGGTTCATCTATTACTTGCTAGTCATATCATTTTTATCTACATATTTGCATATAGTGAATAATTATTTTATTAATTATCATTTTTCAATTATTTTCAATTGTCTTTTTCAAATCATGGTATTATGGATTACAATTATCTATAGGGCTATTTTTGTTATTTTTGTGTATATGTAAGTTTATTTTAAGTCTTAATTATACTTTTATGTCATTTTTATGTCCAAAAAAATAAAAAATGAGTGTCAATTATTTAATTTGATCCAGTCATTTTGTATTATCAACGTCATCAAAGTAATTTGTCTTTAAAGTTTTTTAATAAGTCTTTGATTTGAGTTGTTTCTATAATAAAGAGTTGTCTCAATAATTTTAGTAATTTATGTCAAAAATATTATGTCATATTGAGTCAAAATTATATTAAAAAACAAAAAATATGTCATGGATGCATTATCTCCTGTATGCAATGTCTAGATTGGGGGGGGGGGGGGGTTATAATTTATATGGAATCAAACAAAAGAGAATCTACTTGAACCATCATAACACATGATAACCCATCTTGCTGAGTAAACATCTTCACTTATAGGAGAACGGAAGAACTAGATGATGTAGGATTTTTATGCCTCTCATTAGCCACTTATAAAGGGTCACTTCTACTATAGTGGCACATTTGTTTTATTTTTAGTAATTTTTTATATGTGTGACAAATAACAGGTGTATTTCCTATTTTCCCACATAGTGTAATGCATAAAAAAAGGTCTTTAGGATATATAGGAATGAAAGTTAAACAAATGGTTCTTGCTTATAGTACCCACATTGTATAGGTTGATGAGGTTCCCTTAGTGAAAGTTTGATGGCAGATGGTTCTTGTTCATATTTCCCACATTGATTTGATTGATGTGTTCTTGATAGTGAATAGTTGATTAGAGGTTGATGTGTTCCTTCTCTACTTTCATTAAGTCTTGGGAAAACACAAATTATCATGTAAGGCCTAAGAGGGGGAATGTTAGGAAATGTTGGTCCTCACATTGATTTTTAATGTGAATAATTATGAGAGTAATAATTCAATTATAGTGATATTTGGTTAGTAGTTAGAATATGCTATTTGTTAGTTATATTTTTGAGAGTTACAACAATACTATGCATATACGATATTTGTTAAATTGAGTATTCTTAGGGATATGGTTGAGATATTGATGGAGATATGATCTCCATGATTATAGGATTGAATTTTATATAAAGATGTAATGTCTTGATTGAATAATTAATAAGAATAATATATTCTATGTTTAATATTTCTCTGTGTATTCATCTATATTCTTCATTGCATGATTTAAATCTTTCTATAGGCTCATTAAAAATATATCAAGGATAGAAAAGTAAGGTTTAATGGCCACCATATATATTGACCCATTTTGGATGATCCCAACCCTTGGTATTTCAACTTTATTTTCAACACATTTCTATTTTTTAGTTATTTTTTGGGTCCCCATTTATGTCCTAGGGTCTATTTTTTGTGCCACTAGGTTTTTTATTTCTAATTCTAATATATTCCTATATATGCATAGTTACTAAGAGGAATTTAGGACATACACTCTCACATCTCAAGATCTATAAAAATATATACATTACTTCAATTAAATTACTAGGTATATATATGAATTACTATTACATTACCATGTTCATACCTAGGGTAGGCTAGGATCCCTCTTCAGATCTACATTTACTATTTCACACACACTGAGTGAACTAAATTTTAGTTTGATACCTCTTCAAATCATTATAAATTTAGTGTAACACTTAGTATTTCAATAGGAATTGATCTAGGTCAATAAAAATCAATCTATTTTACTTGATTCCTCCCACTACTTGATATCTCAAGTGTTTATCCATGAAATTAGGAATTAATATTCAAATTACATGTGCACACAAGGTTTTTTTAAAAATTACATTACTAAATTAGGAAAATCATTTTGTAAATAATTATAAAATCACCACTATAGGGTCAATATCGATCCATATGGCTCAATAATGACTTCTAATACTATCATTTTAATGGATCTATCTAAAGATAGAAACAACAACCAATTACAAGGAACCTATTTAAACATGGTTAGGATCAACCCATATGGGTGTTAAGATTGAATATTGATATTTTCCCTCTTTTTATGACCCTATCCTAGTCCATAAATAACAAACATTTACAAATAACCTGCTAACACAAGGTCAAGATCAATCCATAGGGGTCAAAATTGAATATTAGTATTGTTCCATTTCTAATGATGCATATGATGATTATTATTGTGAAGGAAATTATTATAATTAAAAATATGAAGAAAAATATAGTGGGGAAAAAGAAGAATATACAACTTTTGAAATAGAAAAAACTTATTTCCCTTACTCCTTTACAAACCTCTCTTAACCATACATTATAGCATGAAAACATA
>JARHVA010010214.1:5000-203066 GCA_037957365.1 Torreya grandis
AAGAGAACAAAGTGTGTGTTCCTCTTAGTTCCACAGTAGAGCATTAGAGGAAGGCAAGAAAGTTCCTTCCATTGTAAGATCTTTTGATTTGTAGGTTGTGCAAGATCAGGAGCAGATCTACATGTAAGTAAGATCAGGAGATCTATTTGAAGTACATGGAGTGCTTGTGTACTGGTAGGGTTATTACTGACTAGTTGGAGGTGAACACCAATTCTGTTTGTGAGTTGGTTGTTGGGACCATTTTTGGTAGGAGAGTGAACTCTTGAGAAGATTACTATATACTTGGTGTGGGAAGCCTAGAAGGTATAGAAGTGTGTGGCGTCTCTTCAGTGTATTCTTTTCTGAATGAGTATTAATACACTTTGTGTTGTCTCTCATATTCTGTGTCATTTGTGAATTCTAGTTACTTGATCATTCTGGTTAATTCCACATATTTAATTGCTTATATATTGGTAATCATACTATTCTCTTTCTGAGGAGCAAGATCCTAACAGGGGGGAATCAGAACAGGTTGTTGTTCTTGATCTTCCCCAATCCAACAGTATTAAACTTGTCAGGTGTAATATATGTAGGATAAGGCCTTTGTTGGAAGACACCATCAATAAAGATATTGATAAAATGATTGATGGTGGTGTCATTTTTCCCATAACATATTCTAAATGGGTTGAAAATCTAGTCCTTATATTAAAAAAGAATGGAGATATCAAAAATTACGTAGATTTTAGAAATATAATTAAATATAGCATAAAGGATAATTTTCCTCTTCAAAGTATTGATCAAATTCTATAAAATGTTATAAGATCTGAAATGAAGTCTTTGTTTGATGGGTTTTAGGTTATAATCATATATTTTTGAACCTAGATTATAGGCACAAGACAATATTTACAACTTGAAGAGGAACTTTTACCTTTATTAGGATGCCCTTTGGTCTTATGAATTCAAGTGAAACATTTCAACGAGCCATGTATGTATCTTTTGATGATCTAATCAGTATTATTATGTAAGTCTACTTAGATGATCTTATAGTTCATTCTATAAAAATAAGAAAACATTTGGATCATTTACGTGAAGTTGTAGAAATATGTATAAGATACGATATTTTTATTAATCTTAAAAAGTTTGTTTTTAGTGTTATGAAAGGTAAATTATTAGGACATGTTAGTTCTAAGGATGGAATTTTGATTGATCTTAAACATGTTAAAGAAATCAAAGAGTTTCTACCACCTAAAGATCAATCAGGTCTTAGATCATTATTTAGAAAAATAATTTTTATATAAAAATTTATATCAGATTTTGCTAATAAATCTAATCCTTTACAGATTTTGCTTTAAAAAAATTAGTCATATTTTTGGGATGCAAAATCTGATTCTACTTTTAACAATATAAAAAATGCTATTACAAGTACACCTCTGCTTGCTAAACTTGATTTGTCTAGGTCTTTTATTCTTTACATTAATGCTAAAAATAAAGAAATACGTGTTGTGATAACACAAGAGGATAAAATTAATAGTGAAAGACATTGGATACATGAGTCAAGTCCTAAAAGACACAAAAACCAAGTATCCTCTTATTGATAAATTTATCTTATCTTTCGGTTTTTTCTTCAATTAAATTCTATCATTTGTTAATAGGAAATAAAGTGGTAGTAAGGTCAAATGTTTCCATTTTATTTTATCTTTTAAAACAACCTACTATTCAAGGAAGGTTAGCAAAGTGGATTTTAAGAATCCAAGAATTTGACCTTGAATTTGAGACATCAAAAACTATCAAAGGAAATGAATTAGAAAAGCATTTAATGAAAAAATGTTTCTTCCAATATTAATGTCTTGGTTTTATCTATTGATGACTCTTTAAATGCTAAACCATATTTTCAATCTATGAAAGTTACTAATTTTTCAAAAACTTTCAATTTTGGACTAGAGATGAAAGATTGAGATTGTTTAATAGCAGAAGACAATTGGTATCATGATCTTTATATTATTTTCAAAACTAGGCTTGTCTCAAAAAATTAGATAAAACATAAAGAATGTCATTAAAAGTGCAAGATTTAAAATTTTGTTTCCTTGAAAATCTTTTGTTTTATCAAAATCAAGATGGTGTATTACTAAGATGTCTAATTCATGATCAAACATAGAAGGTTATTAAAGGATTTCACGAAGGTAATTTTAGTAGTCATTATGCTTCAAAAATAACAACTTATAAGATATTGAGTGTAGGTTATTATTGACCTACATTATTTTAAGATGCTTATATGTTAGTACATTCTTGTATGGCTTGTTAATTATTCGTTGGTAGGGATAGATTACCATTAATGCCTCTAAATTTCATTATTCTAGAAAAATAATTTTCAAAATAGGGAAATGATTTTATTTATGATATTCATCCTCCTTTTGCTAGTTATAGATATATTTTAACAACAATTGACCATTTTATAAAGTGGCTTGAAGTAAAGGTTTTAAAAGTTAAGTGACATCTGAAGTAATTACATTTCTTGAGGATCGAATCTTTTCCAAATTCAATGTACCTTATGAGATTATCTCAGATTATGGTCTTCAATTTTCTTCTAATGAATACTTAGAATTTCTAATAAGTTATTCTATAATTTCTAATCATTCCTCTAAGTATTACCCTCAAGGGAATGGGCATGTTGAGTCCATAAACAAAAACCTGATCTCTATCATAAGGAAAATAGTATATAAAAATAAATGAAATTAGCATCTTAAAATATTTGAGGCATTATGGGAAGATAGAACTATTATCGATACAGCTATAGGATACTCATATTTTATGTTGACTTATAGTTTTGAAGCTACTTTGCCAACATAATTATAAATTTTATCTACTAATATGGCTCTACAGTACTTATCATAGGATATGAATCTAATGTAACAAAGATTAAATGATTTAATAGCATTGGATGAAAGTAAACTTACTGCTTTGCATAAGTTGGAAGAATCCAAATAAAATTTAAATAAATTTTATGACAATTTTTTTTCAAATAAAATATTTAAGTTTGGAGATCTAGTTCTTTATTGGGATAAAGCTCATGAAGATCTAGGTAACATCATAAATTTAATTCACTTTGGTTAGGACTGTATACAATTATTATTTTACTTGGTAAAAATACTTTTTATTTATAAGATTTGGAATAAAATTGGTTGAATTACTCAATCAATGGTCATCATTTAAAATTGTTTGTTCATTAGCTCTTACTTTTCTATTTGTTTTTAGTTTTGTTTGTTTTCTTTGTCTACTTTTATTTTGCATTTCTTATTCTATTTATTTCTTTTTCTTTGATTGGATCATGTTTGGTTGCCTCTGTGAAGTTTATCAAGAAGGACAGTAGGTGGAAAATATAATATGTCTATAAGTATTCAATAATGGTAGGATGATTTTACATGACATGATTTGGTTTTGATTTATAAATGAGCTTGAAAATGGTTATTAATATGTTTAAAAGTGTTACTTGTTTTCAAAAATTATGTTTAAGGATTTTTGCAATTGATTGCTTATTAAACATGAAATTCCCTTTCAATTTTTTCCTATTCTTCATGCCACATTGACCAAACACCTCATCCCTTCAAATTTTATAAATAAAGGGGTTCACCTCTAGCTACTTGAGAAATAATTAATTTGGATTGCACTCTCAATTATTTTGTCTTTAATAGGAAAATTTTATATTTTACTAGCTTATTCCATTACTGAAACCAACTATCAAGGTTGTTAGTGTTGAGCCTATTTTTTGACACCCCTCCTTTTATTTTCAAAACAAGTACTTTGTGATGATTCTTCCATATAGATGGCATTGTCATAACACCTAAAACTACTAGTTGGTGGTCTTAGTTTATTATGTCATTTAAATATGCATTTTATGTTGAAATGTTTATCATGACTCTATATATGGTGAAATTATTAATCTACATTACAAATGGTTTCAAAATCATTTATGGATTTAATGAAAAATTTAGATCTATCCTTATTAGTATAATTAATCTGTTATGAATATCAATTAAGGAACAAATTCAAAACCTTTGTGATATATGTAAGATCATCAAGTAGATAACATTTTGTGATTAAGAGTTAAATGTAAAGTATTCAGGATGATTTTGATCATTGTTAAATTAATTTATTTAGGATTATAAATTCATCATAAGTAATGTTGAAATTATGGTTTATTTTTAACAATATCTATAAGAGTTATTTTGGTGACCTAAATATATTTATAAGGGTCTTATTTTAAATACTTTGATAGTTTATTTGCATCATGACATGGGTTAAAGGTTACAAATATTTGAATTAAAGGTGATTTTTTTCAAGGTTAGATGTCTATTATATCGAAGGTGGTTATGTTGAATAAATTGATCTACGTGGTTTTTGATAAACACAAAGGTGGTGAAGCATTAATTGATCTGGGTCTTGTATTCAAAGCATGGTTAATGGTTTTAAATTAAAAGTAATGGTTATTAATGCATCTAATATTTGGTGTACATATTAGAATTTTTTTAATTCTCTCATAAATTTTAAAATTTAATAATGGTGTATTGCGTATCGATCTAAGATTTGTAGGGGAAGGTTTAGTGGTAACAAAGGTCATCACTATTTTTGTCACAATTCTTTAATTTTTAGTCGATCTAGAGATAAGTATTGATCAAATTTCCTAGCTAATCTTATTTCAACATGTAGTAATTGAGTACTTTGAGCTAAAATAGAATACAAAAGGTAGAGTTATTGTGGTTAGTTGTCATTTTTGACAAGCTCACAATGAAAGCAAAACTTTGGATCCAAAAAAAAAATCGGAAGTCTTTCAAATAAATTTTTTAGGTGATGTATGTTCTATTTCATTTTCATGAGAAGGATAATTATAAGGTAGTTGTTAAGCTCAGCTACTTTTGATTTGAGGAAGTTGATAGAAGCTAGTTTAAATCAGCCAATTTGATATAAGCTAGCTTAAATCAGTCGATTTGAAATAAGATAGTTAAATGCTTATCCAGTCAGTTTTTCATAAAAAATAGTTATTTTATTCTTTAAATAAAGGAAAATATAGATTTTACTATGTATTTTCTTAAAAGATACTCAGTACAGAGTGATTTTGAACATGCAGTATATAAGATGTTATTCTGTGAAATGAAAAGTGATGAATTTTGTTTGCATGTCATTTAGCTTTGATAAAGTTTTTAGAATAATCAGTTATGAAGTGATTATGGAAGATACTAGTTGTTTGGTATGGGACCAACTAGAATATTTGAGATTTTATTAGAATACTTAGTTTTTGTGAGGAATATTTGGGAAATTAATATGCAATCCATTATAATATAGGTTTGGTTTGAGAAACAAGGTTTTGTTTAGTACAAATTTATTGGTATACTTGCATACATTTGAGTTTTGAAATCCTTCTATATGAATATAATATATTTTGAAACATGTAAAAATTTCATAAATTGTTATGATTGACTCAGTTGAAAGTGAATATGAATCTATACATTGGATTTTTATTGTCGTTTTATTTAGATTTGAAATTATATAGATCTATGATCTTTTGACATTAGTGATGGAAGTTGAAAGGAGGTTTTGGTATTAAATAATAAATTTGAAAAATATTGAATAAATTCTTGATTGCTCTGTTATTAACTACAAATATGTTAAAATTTTTGAGATTACAAGGTTATTAAAAGTTTGTCTATTTAAATTTTGAAAAGGTTGGGTTTATAAGATTTTAAAATAGTCAATTCTATTTAAAAATTAAGTTTATCAGTTTGTTTTTGGTAATAGTGAATGGATTTCATGAGTAATGATTTCAATTTTCAATGGATTATATTTGTCTTTATAATATATTGTTTTCAAATTTCAATCTTTACTGAAATTTATTTATATTTTTAGACATTTAATTGAGTTATAGATTTGATATGTGGTTTTCATATAATTTTGGTTGATATGTTTTATTTTTTAGAATGTTAGGGTGGACTACCCTAATTCAAATAATAACCAGGGAAATCCATGGAGAACATATCAAACTAAAAATAGGGAAAACTTTTTTTCTCATAGTTTTGTGTCTAGAAGTTTTTTTTGTTGGTAGGAGATTTGGTAGGAGTTTCTATATACCTTTTAATAGGGCAACTTGTATGTCAATTCACTTTGATTTTGTTGATCCTAATTTTTGGAATGTTTTGGAAGCCTTAACATTTAACTCTATGAATTTTAAAGGAAACACAGGTTAGAGAAGAACTGATTGGATAAATCATCCACATGGATGTGAAAATTCTAGCAGTTATCAAAGAATGCAAATTGCTTTACAATCATAAGATAATTCAGTTTCCCATCATTCTTCTTGAATCAAGATGAATAGTTATCTAGATATGACTTACAAGAGGTTGTTAAATTACATCCTTATCATGCATTAGTACCATTGAACTGAAAGCTTCCTTCTCCTAAACTTACTACTCCATATGCCACTTGTTTTAAGATTAACCTTGTATATTTTCCTTGTCATCAGCTAGAGGAAAGAATATTACCATTGAACAAGAAAAGACAAGAAATCAGTCCTTCAATGTCAACAAAATTAACCATGATGGTGAATAAATTAAAGTTAGAGGTGGATGATGAAGAAGATGAGGAGTTAGTAAAGTCGATCAAGTTCCCAGTGACTAGTATGAGTTATTCTGAGTACATGACTGATAAGGGCTACCCATTAATTGAAATACTATCAAATTTAGAGGATAAATGAAAGTTTTTAGAAATATTTTTTTATAGTTTGATACTTATCAGATACTTATTTTAATTTTTGATTAATAGTGGTTATACAGTTTAAAAATATTTTTAGTTGTTTAATAGTGGTTTTTATAGTTAAAACATTTTAAGACAATAATATTTTGATATGGATATTTTTATTTATATTTTAATGCATATGGATAAATGTTAGATATAATAATTTTTATTTAATTATTTATGTTGTTTTAGATATTTTTGCATAATTATTTTATTTAGATTTTTATGATGTCTAAGGTACCCCACCTAATCAGAGTTAGTTCCCTTGATTTATTACATTAAATTTTGATCTTAAGACTTATTTTTAAATTCTAAAAATGAGTTAGGTAATAATTGAAATTTAATTGACTTAATTAAATTCAATTAAGTCATAACCAATAACTAATTAAAATTAGTTATAATCCATTCTTTAACCATTTTTGGAGGAATTGATTATAAAAGAAGAAAAATGACTTAGAAGAGGAGGAACATTACACAGGTATTTTTAAAAGAATTTTTTTATTCATTTCAAGTCCATATTCAAACTCCTTTCTATGCAATATCTCTGAGATAAACAACTCTTGTAAATAGATAAAAGACACTTTCTTTGATGGTTAAGTAACTTACTTAACAATCACATGTTTATATAGGTTTTTTTGTTTAATTCATAAACTGATTATCTAAGGAATGTTAGGTTTAATATCTTATGATGGTTGCAAATTTGTAATCATATGATCAAAATCTAACTACTTTACATGAATTTTAATGAACACTTCACTATGTACAACATGTTTTTTATCAACTCATATTATAATGGTTATTATGTTAAAGACTTTTTGTATCAAAAATAATGCTTCTCAATAAAATTTTATTTATTTAATAAGATGAATCTTTCTTATAAGACTCATAAATATTTGTTTAATATTTATATTATTTTTAATTTAGGTCTTAGTTTAATGAGGGTTTTTTTTAATTGATGTTAGGGTTGTTAGGTCCTCATCCCACAAAAACATATAATTTTTAGATAACTCCATTGGTCTGGCTTAACAATAATCATTGTTAAGGCATATAAACATTAAAAACCAACAAAATTTTCAAAAAATTTGGATAATAAAATCAAACGATATACAACACAGTCACCAAAATAACTATAGAGGACTAGCTCCTACCTAACTATCACCAAAATTACCAAAATACTATAACTAATCTAAAATAATGAAATTGACCATCTTACCATCACTTAACAATAATTTGTCTAAAAATGAAATATTTTATTTATTATTATAGTTAGAAATAGGCACCTCTTGGTATTTAACTTCTGAAACTTAGCCAACCACCACCACCTCTCGCCCTATGAGAGAACCTATTACCTCCTTCAACTACATAAAAACTAGCCTCCTTTGAATGCTCCCTGATTCCATCATACGATTACCTTTCCCTTGTCACCACAGAGGTTCCTTGAAGAACCCCTTGAGACTCCTTTGATGAGCCATTTTATGGCTTTTACACATTCCAACTTCTTCCTCTGTGTATGCCATTCTTCCATATGTAAAATTGGCTTCAAGAGATCTTGAATTTTAGGTATGATAATGCCTCTTTTCTCTTCATTCTTTTGCTCACCTGAGCACATCTCATAGATTTCCTACATGAAATTTACCAAAGACAAAAACCTGGTTTCCAAATCACAAAACAAGGACAAAGGAATGAAACCCATGTTATCCTTACCTAAAAAATGGGAGGGTTGGAAAAGGACCCGGAAGAAGGGAGTCAATTTTCATCACTAACCCCACTCTATGTTTCAACTCGATGAATAAATAAACCAATGAATTTATATTATATCTATCCACCATGACCATGCAAAGGTTACTAGCAAAAAATGATGCTAGGTTTGAATTCACATGCACCTATCTATTCACTACCAACATCTCCACCCCTAAGACTTTCTTAATGGCCTCTAAAACTTATGCCATGGTATCTAAAAAACATTAAAGAGACACATTTTGAAGATGTTTCCCAAGAATCCCATCTCATGAGCCTTTTCTTTACTAAATAGCAAAGGCCATCTAATTGATTCCATGAGATTTTACTCCATCTTGAAAGTGTAAATCAATAACAAACTCAAAACCCAAAACCACCTTCCATCCCATATCCAAGAAAACTTGCACCTAAACTTTATATATGAAAATATATGATGAATGATAAATTCACCTGGTTTCCTTCATTAGATGAAACTGTGAGACATTCAAAACCTAGATGTTAACTCAATTACCAAAAAGGAACTCACCACCATTATCATCCATGATAAAATTCCATGAAAAATCTAACCTCACTATTGAAAATAAAATATTTGATATAACCAAGATTAGGAGGAATAAATAAAAATATATATTTTAGAATGCAATAGATTATTAAAAAAAAAAAAAAAAAAAATTAAATCTTTACGGGATTTAACAGTTGGTTGAGAAACTGACTAATGAGTAAAAACTACCCAAAAACTAAAAACATGAAATAAACTAATAAAAATAAATTTGGATCATAAATGATACTAAAAAACTCCCCCTTGATCTAAAGGGTTATATAAAGACTAAAGCAATAAATTATGAGTCATCCAAGTAGACTCTATTACAACTACAATTGGTACACTATGCATCCTAAACTGATCAACACCCTGATCATCCCTGCACTGAAGTACAACAAGATCATGCTCTGTCCAACTACATCGATCCTCACATAGAATTCATCCAACAAGTGATTGCCCCTATACTATGTATGCCACATCTCAAAATGGTACCAAATAATTTCCAACATCTCTCATAGTCCTTTGCTAAGCACTAACAATGCTAGCAACACAATGTTGACTCATACTATAAATCACCAATGACTGATTGAAAGCCAATATGTAATATTTTATCCCTCTATCTAGTGAGAAATGAGAAGATGTGAAGTAAATAAACCAAGTACAAATCACTAAAATGGTCCACATCAAAGATCATGGAAATACAACATCTATGAAATCAAAGTACATAAGCCAAAAAATGCTATTATAGGTAAATACCAATTTTGAGCCTAATAGCTCACACAAGATGGGTGAGTCACCATCTCAAAATATATAGTCATCAACTATAGAGCAAGAAAATTTGTAGTCATCCCATCCATCAAAAGAATATGTAGAAGAATATCCAAAAGAGAAAATAGAAGAGTGACCAAAGTGACTAGAGTGATCAACAATGTTTGATTCTACCTTCTGTCGATGTCAAGAGGACCTCCTTTTAGAGGGGCACTCTATAGAGAGGTGTCCTATGCCACCACAATTGTATCATATTCTTTCATGTCCACTAAAACTAGAAGAAGAATAACCATATGAAAAAGAATATCTATTCTTGTACTTGTGTCAATGTGAATGTTTGTGGTGATGTTCATGCTTCTGAGAACAAGAGTGATGTCTATGTTTTGAAGAACCAAAATGATCCCTATGTTTAGAATGATGCTTATGTCTAGAAGTGTGTCATAGAGAGTGTTTTTGTCTCTAAAAGTGCTTCTTTGAATGCTTTCTGTTATGCTCATATAATGGATTACCTATTTTGGTATAGTGGTCTTCTTCAGTAGGTTTTTGTTTCTTCTTTACAAATTTTTGCTCATGTTGAGTGAGCAACTCACAAATGGAATCAAAAGTAGATTTATTAAGATTGTCACTAGCTATAATATTTATAAAAAGTTTCTGTAGCTAGAGCTAAGGCCATTCAAAACAATAGAAATGAGCATTTCATCATCAATTTTCCTACTAGTAGTGTCATATTCTTATTTCAAATTATTGATTTGTGACACATTTTGAAACATCTTCATCGTCTATTAGTTTTGTGTTCAACAACTGCTTAAGAATATCAATTTTCTTATAAGTAGGTTGTTTATCATATAAATATTTTAGAGCTTTCCATGCTTTTCAAGCTTTAAACTTGATCACCTCTATGTGAATTACGACTTATGTACTGCAAGTAGATTTTAATAAATTAAGGGCATGCTTATCATGTTTTTAAAATTTTACAAGCTTTGTGGCATTGATGGGCAATGTGGTTGTTTTTCAACTACTTCCCATAAGTCATTGAAAATTAATATATTTTCCATATTCATTGACTATTCCTTATAGTTTTTAGGATTTAGTTTACCATTTTTGAAAATCAAACTTACGATTTTTAGTTTACCATTTTCAGAAATCAAACTTATGATTTTTTCCATAGTGCTAAAGAAACAAGTCAAAACAAGGGAATACTATTTTGAGGTTTTGCCTTTACCTTCAAAAATAGTTTCGGAATACAAAAAAATTCATGGGACTTGAAAATTATTTACACCTTATAACTCCTATTACACCCTTATATCACCCTTTTTAATAAAAATTTGATGTTAAAATTATAACTCTTTTATACAAAATAAAGTAAACAAAAATTGACTAATAATTTCAATTGGAACCCTCACTTCCTTTTATCACCTAACTATCAAAATATTTCTATCCTCTTCCAAATTACTATATATTCTATAAAAAAATATTGATGGAAATCCTTTTTACTAGATATATTCTCTTACTTGCACAAAGAAAAAATAATTCATTGTGTGCCTTTGGTGGAGCCCACGATAAAGATTTTTAGGTTTTTGAAAAACTTTGTATTGCACTAAGATAAAACCCTATTGTGTGAAAATCCATGGACCTAGATATCTACAAAATTATTGATAAGACCATCGTACAAATATATCTTCAAACACTGTACAATTATTTCATATTACCTTTTATTATTTCCAAATTAGACTGGGTTGTGATGTGATTTCCCACTAGTTCTTTGTTGATTTTTATTGTAAAATAATGCAAGTTGAGGAAACTGATATAGAATATCATGAAGAGGAGTAATTGCATCCTCATTTAGGTAGAATGATAATGGCTTTTTTCAATTTAGTAGCATACCTAACAATCTCTATATTTTAAATTCATACAATTTCTCAGGTTTGGTAAACAAGAAAATTAATTTTATTACCTTCTCTTTGATTTGAACTGTTGTGCCAATATTAGATGTCAAGCACCTCTTCTATGCCACTCTGATGAAAAATTAAAATTTCAATGATTACTTAGTACTTTGATCCCTATGTTAGATTAATTAAAACTAGCAAAGAGAACCATGTGGAATTAAACTGTGCCTATGTAGGTTCAAATTCTGCTACCCATGCAACCAATGGTTATAACTTTTATTCCACTTCAGATGAGAAAGATCAACTCATAAAGAAATAATTTGTAGCACTTGTAATGTTTATTCTGGCATTCCACTTTACAAGTGATCATTTTCTATTTTTTTGAACAAATTAGATTCTCAAAATAACATTCAGTCTATTCACCACTCCTTACACATTTTCCTTGAGGCCTTCAGAAAGGTAAAATTTAACACAAATATTTTTATCGACCTGTTAAAAAATGATACACTGCTAATTTTTCCTTCTATCCTCCTCTTTGAGTAACCTCACTCTGATACCACTAATATAACCAGGATTAAGAGGAATAAATAGAAAAATATATTTGAGAATGCAATAGATTATTTTTGTATGAAGAAGCTTTTAAAAATCCCAACAAGATAATAACTATTTGAAAACTAAAAACATGAAATAAACTAATAACAATAACTTTGGATCATAAATGATCCCAACAATATAATAACCTTTTACCATTTTATATTTTATTTTTTAATATTTTAAATTTATTTAAAAATAAAAATAAAATTTAGCAAAATAAATATTACAATTCAATTTGGTCTATCCCAATTCAATATTCCCATACTGCTCTAACATTGTCCACTCTCTCATCTATATATTTGTCAATACCCATATTCACAATAAAATACGCTACTTTATTTCTTTCCCAAAAGCAATGGGAGTATATCCAATCCTCAAACTAGTTTAGTTTAGGCTAGATTATAGCCAAAAAATTATCTAGTTTCCATGATCTAGCCCTTTGAATGCTTAGATCCTAGAGGATTACCTGTGAATCCCCTTGAAATGTCAAAAAGGAAATCCCACACTCCAAAACCATCTCAACACTAGCTATCAGAGCCTGGGCCTTGGCTTTATTATTCATTCCATCTAGAAGCTTTAAATATATTGATCTTATAAGTGAACCACTAGAGTCCTTGAGCACACAACTTGCCCAAGATGTACCTATATTTCCTCTATAGGCTCTATCAAAATTCAATTTAAACCAACCAAGTAATGGAGGAAACCAAACTACCTCCTTTCTACTTCTCATATTCTTCTTATCTACCATTGACTCTTTAATGTGAAGTTTAATGAGGGTGTTTTATTAAGAATAGTTTGATTCAATTATTTAGTTACTTTGATTATTTTTAGACTTAGATTATTTTACTTTCAGTTATTTGTGTTAATTTTCTAGTTTTAATTAATTTAAGTTATATAGTTGATTTATTAACTACCTTTAGTCTTTTGAATAGATTTAGTTTTCTTTCTTTCTTTCTTTATTTTTTTTTATATTTTTATATTCTTTCTTAGTTTCAATATGGATTAATCTTATTATAATTATTTTATTGCATTGGATTAATTATTTATTTTCCTTCTATTTATTTTCTTATCTTTCTTAGTTTTAAGTTTTAGATCTCTTTAGAATGTTAGTTGTTACATCTATCTCTTTCTTTGGTTATTTGTATCTTTCTGATATTTTTGTTTCTTTTCATTATATCTCTTATGATTTAAGCATAACATATTATATCTATTATTGATTCATAAATATATATAAGGAACATAAATCTTTACTTCAATAATTTATCTAATTCATAGGTTTCATCTATCGGATAGGATTGATTACATAATCATAATTATTTTGTCATTTCAAATAGAACATTTGATTTCTAAAATTAATAAATTAAGTGTTGTTGAGTATTTGGCATACTTATTATTATCCTAGATCATTTAAAAACCCATTTACACATTTTTATATCTCTTTTGATCTTTTAGACCAAACTATTAAACTGGTACGATTCCATTTTAATATTTATAATAGGCGAAAGGGATGATTCATTGATATAACAAATTTAATCATAAAAACATTCTTTGAGTATGACCTCGGCTTATTAGGCGATGTCCTGAACACTCTATAGCCATTTTTCAAAATATACTTTTTCTTAGTGTGTTGTTCATCAGCTTCATTTAAAAAAGAATTTATTTGCATGATTATATTCTGGTCGATCTTAAACAACATGCACAAACTCAAGTGCATGTTGGCATGGCTATGGGCCCCACCTTTCTATTGAAAAGTATGTTTTTCCATCCCCTTATCTTCCATTAAAGGTCATCAAAATTTATGACTTCTAGTTAATGTGGTAGTTTGGGAGAATAGTTCTAATGGCAGTTTGAATCTTCAAGCAAATTTAAATTTTAAAAATCCCATTCAAACTCCTCCCCCCAATAAAAAAAATAAACCAACCTATGTGTAGGCATTATAGGGAGGTAATTTAAATAAAATATCATCTAGAACTACTTCAAATTCAATGGAATGTCTACAGGAAAACAATTTTTTCTTATATCATGAGTATTCTTGTGATGGTAAATTTGTTGATGAGAAGGTTAGAATCCTGATATAAGGTATCACTAGGGAAGATAGTGGGGAAGAAATTAGAAACCTATTCCTATGACTAGGGGTGCTTGATTCCTTAAAAATAATTAGATAAGAGAAACTATTACCCAAGCTATGTTTGGATATTAATTGGCACAAGCCATGGATTTTGTAATGTGAAGCAAAAACTAGAGGCCTATTTCTTGATCTCCAATCTTATATCAACATTTGTTTTATCCCTTTAGGAAAATAAAGGCATTTTAGCAAGTCAGTTCTTCTGTGGCATTAAATATTACAAGATCCATCACTCATTATAGACAAGTTGATTAATATAAAATCAAAGGAGCTACCAAAATATTCTTCTAATACATCAGACCCTTATTGTATTAGAGTAGAAACATCTATGACTCTCCTAATTCAATCTCCATAACTATTGAAATGCATACTTGATCATGTCATAGATGAGATAGGTGCCATTTTATCATATTGTGTCCTTAATATGAACAAGTGTTGTCCACAAGAAGGTCATTGGATTCAAAGAATCATGCTCAATCATACCAATAAAGAATGATTCATTATACATATTCGGCAAGTTATCTTTTCTCACAATTTAGATTTGATCTATTATTTTTAACCTTCTTCTGCAAGTAAAATACTTATTATACTATGTGAACAAATTTTTAAGAGGAATTTGGAGGAGAGGTAGTGATAGGCCTATGAGATTTGACTAGAATGAAAGAGTGATAAAACTTTTCAAGGGGTCATGGAATTATGTTACCGACATGATTGGCATTGCACTAGGTGACTAATATCTCATTTATGCAATGAAAACAAAGATTTATCAACATAAGAAAGCTATGTTAGATGATTTAAATAAATTTATATAAATTAAAAAAAAAAACCCTTTCAACTCTAGGTTAATCTAATTATAAAAGTTGTACTAAGTAATCTGTAGCTAATCAATACCTAGAGGACATTGAGGACAAGGTTTTGAAGATAATAATCCTAACTCCAAGATGGTAGAAGAGATATGCTGATAGGAATTTATATTGAAAGCATGGGAGGGAGAAGGTGATGAAGTTTATGTATACAGAATATTTTCAATTTTTATCAATTATTGATGCTTTCTCTCTTACAAAACCCCATTGAGTCATAATATTATTGAGTGTATGCCATAAGGAGTGCACTAGGAAAGGGTTGGTCAAACCATTAGTGATTTATAATATTATTGTCCCTATACTACCACTTGATATTAATCTAACCATCTCATAAAAACACTCCCCTAAGATTTGCCTCCTATTTTTCACCATCTTCTAATCATTTTGTGCCTTCATTATCCCTTCCTTAGACTAAAACCCTTTCTAATGGTTTATATTACACTGTCATCCCCATCAAACATGTGCTCTAATTGATAAAAAATATTTAGGATTTAGGTCATCACCTAGCCAACCTACATCAATACCTAATTTGTTTTTACCAATAATGATACAAAGTTAATTAGGCCAACCCTATCGGCTAAACATTCATAAAGGTTTAGGGTTAGATTCAACTATATATACATATCCATTTATCCATTCTTAGAGAGACAAAAAAATTTAATTATTCATTTGCACTTATTTACAATTTGTTCTTTCAACATTATACTTGAGGAGTTATATTTTAAGGTTTACACTTTGAGAACAATATTGTTTTGTGGAAAAGTCTTGGATGTTTTGGCCTTTTATAGTGACCCTTACAAACCACAATAAAATCTTGTGAATCACCTTTGGCCAAGGGAGAGATTAAGTCTCAATAATTTTGTATTCAAGGTAAATATCTCTAACTTTACTCCTCTATTATATTAGATAGAAGTAATATAAGTAATGACTTTTGAATATATTACTCTCTTGAGGCATTAGGGGTTTACCTATACATAGCTTAATTAAGATTATCTTGTGCATGTTTACTAACCCCTTCTTTATGCCTAAAGCTTTGGTGAGCACTATATTATATTTTGATTTGTTTTGCATTTAATTTTTGAATATGAAAACATTGGACATAGCTAGGGTTATTCCATGGTGTTGATTGAATAGAGGCTTTGGAATCCTCTGTAGTGATGTTATTATGGTAAGAGATCCCTTGGTTAGGTCTAGTGTATCCATCTTGTTCGTGACCCTAAATATATAATGCACAAAAAATTGTAAGTGTAAGTAGGATTTATATTCTCTTAGATAGGATTGATTAATACATCAGTTGTATTTCTCTTTGCAAACATTTTGATGAACCTGATGTAAATCTAACCCTTGAAATTTTTATTCCACACCATCAATTTTTTTTATCATATTATATTTTTCTATATTTGAAATAATGTATCGAATCAGTTAGTATAGTTATAAATTATTATGCATAGGTTTAACACACAATGACTTCAAAATGACTTTATTTTATCTATTCAGGTCTTTGATAAATACATGTTACTAGATCCATCAGTTCAAAATAATATTCTTCTTTAGTTCTATATTGGCATACATAGTCAAACCAATCAACTCTATTTGTTATTCTCTTTTATCAACATATAGGTCTAGAAACATAGTTGAACTTGTCGACACAGTTCACTATTTTTTCTTCAGAATATAAAGTTTTGCAAATTTGGTCAAACTCGGCAACCCAGTTAGTAGAATTTTGAATCAACATATTAGCATCACAAAATAAAAATTTGCATCCCATAAAGGTTCCTTAATTTCTCTCTTTCTCATTTCATTTCTTATTTCAGTACTATTTTTCACAAGTTTGTAGTATGTAAAAGGGTTGAATCATAATATTGTGTCCCACTTTTTGTTACAAAGGGGCTAGTAAAAAATGAATATGTGAACATTTCTGAATTTTTATAGACAATAGTGGCTTAACCGTATAAAATGTGAAAATGATGTAAACTAATGAAATGTTTAATTTTAAATGTAGATTACATTTATTATTTTTTTGAAAAATAAAAATAAAAATAAAAAATAGATTTTATAATATTTAAATACATAATGTGTATGTTTCATATATGAGTACTTGATTTCTCCTCATAATTTTATCAAAACATAATATTTTCTCAATATTTTTTGTGAAGAGGTATTAGAAACATGAATGTAGTTAAAGACTATTTTAAAATCTTTTTTTGATAAAAATGTTTTTTATTTAATTTTTTTAATGATCAAGGCATGGAATATCAATGCTTATGTCTTCTACTTATGATATTTTTATATATATACCAAAATAGACTAATTTTTTCACCATTGAAACAAGGACATTAAAGTCGAGTGCATTGATATTTTTCAAATTTATTTAGCCATAGTTTGTTATTTTTCCCAGTGCCTCAAACATATGGTACTTTATTTTATAAATAAGTATATTTTACTAAATAAATAAAAATAAATATTAAATTTTATTAAATTTTATAAAAAATCATATTATTAAAAATATCATCAAAGGACCTATTTATATGTAGAGCCACATGTTTTTATTTTATTTTTTCATCCTAATACATGGCATCTGAAGTTGCAATGTTAGGCCAATAATAGATTTCCACTTCAATGGGTGAGGATTTGATGCCACATGGGGTTCTAATGTACGGGGTTTGAACCTCCCCCTGAATAAATCATTTTATTGGTCATTTCATTCAAATTAATCAAAATTTAATTAGAAACCTCCCTTCGTTCGAAGGGGTTTGTTTGAAACCCAATGTTTTTTAGGTTTATATGCAATTGGATTCAAAGTGGGACTCATTTATGTGCCATATCCCAAAATTGCATCACTACAACCAATCATGTCAACCTGGTCGACATAGTTATGTAGTCTATCTTCTATCTAGAAGACATAGTCAACCTATTTGATTATATTCTTATATACCTTGCTTCTAAAAAATAAAAAAAATGATCAAGTCAATTTTGTTATATCCTATTTGCATATAGTGTCACCTAAACTGATACTATTCTCAATCAAGGAATTAACTCCTATTTGCTAGAAATTAATTCACCTTTCTTTTTCAATTATTTACATACTTAGAGTAAATCACATAGATTAAATTAGTAATTTTTCAAATTACTATTTTACTTACATTGTTTTTATTTTTTCACACACTACCAAATCACTTTACATTAAAAAATAATTAAATATTTATTTTGCTAATGTCTAACTATTGAGATGGAATCCAAAGATAGTTAGACCAAATATTAGTCATGAAAACTCAAGAAAATGCATAAGAACATAACTAACTAAGACAACTCCTTTGATGTGGTTTTGAAACTGATAATTAAGAGTTAATGAAAGAAATAACATACACAATAACTTACCGATCATCACACCATCCAAATGCAGTTCAAAACATGAATTTCCCCTTGATTTGGTGCTCAAGTCTTCATTGATGATGCAAGGAAAAACTACTCCATCATCTCTTATGCACCAATGGAACTATGCTCATGATATTTGAATCAATGTTGTGCCTATCTTGAAGTTATCCTATTGAAAATTAAGCATTATAACACTACACAAAAATGACTTGTGGAGAGAATTCTACATAATAAGTTTACATAAATGAAGCTTAAAAATGGTGGTATTGGCTCTCATATTTATAAATTTTTGAATTTGATCCTAATCAAACATGACCATCTATATTGAGATAAAGATGCATGGCCATGAATTAATTCAATATTAGATAATTAATCCATAAATACCCTCATAAATATTTAAAAAGAAGGGGCATTAAAGAGGAATGGGAAGCCTTAAACTTGATATTTATTGCATTTATGGCTTATGGATGGCACCCCATAAATGATGTCATTTGATGATGCAAATATTAGAAATCAATTTTTAACTAAAATATATTCAATAAATTCTATGGATTTTCCACTTAAGCCCTTAATTTAGAATAATTTGCCAAATTGAGATTAATCAAATTTTATGCAGTTCTTTGAAAATTGGTTGCACACTATTAATCAAGCTAGTTAGAATGTCATATTACAGGGTCATAATTTGACTGGAGTGGATTTAGAAGATGATGTTAATTTCATATAGACTACTACCCTATTTCAGATATTGTAGACATAAAATAACACATGCACATGTTGTGTGCTTCTGAATTAGAGGAATTTAGTGGTTCAGAGGGTTAAATTTTATTTTCATCATTTTGAATTAAAATTATTTGATCAAAGTTAATAATCACATAAAATACATTACCCTATTTAGGGACACATTAGCCTAAATCGACACTTATGTATGACAAACTTGAACCATTTAGCATGTTTAAGTGATTTTGGCTTAAATTGTGCATTTGAGTGCATTTCAAGTAAGATTGACAATTTTAACACAATGGTGTTAGGAATTGGATGTCTATATTGTGCCCATGTTTGAGAAGGCATAATGAGATATTCAGTCAAAGTGACATATTTTCAAAGAAAATAGTTGTCTAGAAGAATTTGGAAGGAAATGACCCATGATTTATGCCCCCTCAAGAGGACATACCAGGATGAAAGAGAAGGATGAACTCTCAAAAAGAGAGAGAAATAGTGAAATTATCTTGTGGGATAGATTAAATACCTAAGAGTGAATTCTTGAACATGTTGATTCTTTAATGATCAAAATATAATTAGAATATAATGGGACCCAAGGATGGGGGAAGTGGGAATGATAAAATCTAAAAATATAAGTGACACAATTTGAACACACCTACAATAAGGTGCAAGCTACATGGTTAGGAACTGATTGATCCTAAGATAAGTTGCACACTAAAACATTGCCAAAATGAGGGAAAAAATCCATAGAGCTCTGAATTAGAAGAAATAAGAGAACATGGATCCAGAGAAAGGAAATAATAATGTGCTCAAGTATATCAAATTTGATCAGTTGATAAAATAATTTTACCCTAGTAAGGTTGATTTTGATCATTGATAAAATAATTAATTATGCCCTAACAAGGTAGATTTAATTTATTTATAATTAAATTTACCCTTATAGGACTGATTTAATTCAGAAATTAGTTCAAATTATGTGCCCCATTAGGGAAAATAAGCAAGCATAACTCAAGGATATAACCTATTGCATAGATTAAAGATGAGCAAGCACAAACATAGATGTAATGGTTTTAATGACTGAAGAAGCCACAAATAATCAGGTATACAAAGATGCACAAAGTGATAAAATAAATAAATAAAAGAATAAAGGTGGTCGGGATGACCTAAGATACATCATGTATCCCAACATTGCCTACATAGTCCAAATGGACCTTGAGCCAATGTAGTTCACTTATAAGTGGGATAATGAGAAAGATAGAAAAAATGGACCACTGTTTAATTGGACTCATAATGTATGCCAAGAGATTCAAATCTTGCATAGAGTCAGGTGTATAAGCCATTGGTTTCTAGTTTCATTGGTGCAATTGAGAGTTGATCTTCTAAACTGCATTGATTTTGAGACTTGGATCCAAAGCACTTGATGCTTACTATATAAAAATGAAATTATGCATCATAACTATGAGTTTTTTATAATGACATTACATTTCAATTATGCTGATCCATTTCAAATGTGAATATTTATACTAAGGATAATGATAAAAAAATTTAAGAACAAAGTTACAACTATTTACATTTAAATAAAAACAAAGATTAAAAAAAATAAAAATACATAAATAAACCTAACTCAAAATCAAGATATGAACAATCAAGACTTAAGTAGGAACAAGAATGTAAAAAAAACAAAGCAAGAACAACTAAATAAACAACATGAAATAAGGATATAAAATAATCAATATCCATGTGTACTATCAAGATGTACTTGGAAAAACAAAAAAAATAACAAGACCAAATGGTAAAACAAAAGACCAAAAAGAAACAAGAAGAAACAAAAGAAGAAAAAAGAATAAAATGAAGAGATAATAAATCAAAACAAAACACCAATAAAAAATCAAATAAACACACACAAACAAGAGTTAGTCACAATGTTAGTATAGTTTGAAAACAAGTGTTTGTATATGTCTAGTAGAGGTGTTACTTTCTACAAAAACATAACAAAAATAAATAACATAAAGTTTCCTCTAAGCGATAGGGAAACAACATAGAAGAAAATGAGGGGAAAAGAAGAAAAGGAAGGGGATGATCGAGCTGACTTCAGATGTATGAGACAAGTGGACACTACCTACATAGTTCTATCGATGTTAGATCTAACATGAATTTCAGGCCAAATGTAGTTCTCTCAAAAAATGAGATAGAATAAAATTGATGATAAGAAAACATGATTGATGTTATAGAATAAATAGGGAATAAGCTCATAAAATGGTGAGAGAGTATGGAAAATAGGTACTGAGTTGACGCCAATGTGAATCAAGCACGACCTATGTAGTCATATTAGGACCTCAAGTGCTAATAAATTTTCCAACATAAAAGGTAATGAAAAACTGACCAGGTCACAACAAGTTCTCAAATTTGAGCCAAATGACAAGGATAATAATAATAATAATAATAATAATAATAATAATAATAATAATAATAATAATAATAATAATAATAATAATAATAATAATAATAATAATGGAAAGGCAATGCAATAATGCATGATAAAAATGCATTCTTAATTTTCCCATATATGGTTATAATTAGGAAACAATGTCATAATAATGATTTACCCAAAGGTAGTTATAATCAATGGTACCAAATAAAATATTGATTTCCCCATAGGTGGTTATAATTAATGATACCAAATAAGATGTATTGAAAGATAGCTTGCCAGATCGATTGTCACATTAATTCCATTAACGGTTATTTAAACATAAAATTTCTTTGAAACTGCTGAAATTGGATCAGAATCCTCCTATGAAAAGTGTAGGATGAATGAAAGAAATCGAGATTAAAAGGGACCTAATAAGATGACTAAAAATAAGTTTTGATCAATAGTAAAGACATGGTCTAATAAAATAGTATAAAAATTTATTGGAAGACAATTGGCTATAATGACAATAGGGTTGCCCACAAGTGATGATTGCTTGACAAGAGTGTTCAAACTTAAAATTTTCTTGCAAAATGGTGAAAGCATGGCTAATATTACTCATAAAATGGAAATATTGTTCAAACACAACAATTTCTAGAAAAATTGTGAGAGTGTGGCAAAGGTGACCAAGCTGACCTCAATAAATATTGAGTGCTACATACATAGTCCTAAAAGACCTCAAGTCAATGTAGTTCAAATAACATGGTATACAAATTAGACACAAAATGGGACACAATGGTAAAATATGCCTAGAATAAATTGGTCTATAAGGTTGTCCCCAAAATACAAGGCATGACAAATGGAAAATAAAAAAAGTTTTGTTGCTCCTGTTGATGTGGAGATGCTCGTCCTGATCAACATGGGAGACAACTAGAATAATTAATCATAAAATTGCTACCCAACACCTTGTTTGTATAGTTGTTTTGTTAAAAACTTGTAATATTTTTGGACTTCAATAATGTTGATGTGATCCTCATTGGTCATTTATTTCGCTTCTTTCAAATGTTGAGACAAGATATCTTTGTAGCCTCTACAAAGGAAAATGTAGCCAAGGATGGTAAATACTATTAGGCATAGGATAAGTGGTATAATATGGTAATGAATAGGTGGATAATAATGGAATGGATAATAGTTTGGAAATAAATGAAGATCATGATTTTTAGTCACACACAATGTTGTTGATTTTTGATTCAATGTAAATTTGGTTATGGTAGGGATAAAGACTTTTAAAGATGCTCTCAATAGGGCCACCAAATTTTTTTGTTGTTTTATATTGAAAGCAACTACCATATGATTAAGTTGTAGATTGAAAGTTATATTGATTTTGTCTTTGATAATGTCTTTGTTAAGTAGTGAATAACTTTTGTGCTCAACTATTGGTGCCTCAATGAGGTTTTCATCAATTAATTTTTCTTGATAATCCCATAACACCTTTGAGAAGGTTTCATGAAGAGATGGTAACATTTGACTTTGATTGTCTTTTAGTGAATTCATAAAGGTTTCACTTAAAGATGCTAAGTTTTATCTTTGATCAACCCCTAGTGCCTCTAAAAAGTTTTCACTAGGAGATCACTCTTATTCTACCTGAGTGTAGTCTTGGTTTCCTTGATATTCTACATCCAATATGTCACCATGGATATGGTTCAACAAAGTGTGATATGGTTGGTCCCAATCAACACTTGTGGGAGGTGGAATGTCAATAAAATGGCTATGTTGGTTGGTGATAATGAAATTATGAAAGGTATCAAAATCCTCATAGAAGATACTAGGAGAACCTATGTCAATGCTAAAGTATTCCTCCTCAAAAATTATAGAAGGGTAATAAATATATTCAAATTGATCTAGAAGACAAGTGTAACCAATGTTGTAACAACCATGAATATACTCCAATTTTGAAGATGAGTCCAAGCTAAGGGACTCTAAATCCAATATTGAGACTGATAATGATTCTGCTTCTAATGCTAAGTCCAATGTCTATTCATAAAGGGAACTCGACTCTAATTTTTATTTTTCATCCAATGTGGTTGTCTATATAATAATATTTTATTGAATTATTGGTATCAAACAAGTAATGTCCTATGATGGTATAATGGGATCTATAAAATTGATTCATCTAGAAAGGGTTAAACATATACTGGCTCATCTAGGTGAATCCCCTCAAAGAGAGAGAACCACTTGAGGGATGACTCGACCTAAATTGGTCTATCAAAATGAGACTCCCTAATGAGTGTAAAAATATCAAGAGACAACTCCCCATAGACTAGCTTGTCATAGAGATGGGGCTCTTTAAAAATATGACAATGGTTGATGTAATGATTTACCCAAAGATGGCTATAATTATTAAGAAATGACTCAACAAAGATTATCTTTTCAAAGTGAGACTCCTCAACAATAGATAAAGTATCAATGGGTGATACATCATGGGTTAACTCATCATATATGGGTGTTTTAACAATAACATCATGATCTTGGTTTAAAATTAGTTACAAAATATCAACTTTGAATAGATTTTGGTCCTTACAAGATGGTTCTTAAAGAGGTAATGGTTCTTGTTGGGGCTCAAAGATCAACATAGAACTTCTAAAGTAGGGAAAAGTTGGTTCATGGTGAATAATGGTTTGTGGTTCAATGGGCTCTCCAAAAATTAGACTATCGAATAAGGGATCAATAGAGATTAGTTCATAAAATTAAAATTCCTCAATAATAAGTTCAACAAATATTGGCAATAGACCAAGAATGGTAATGACTGGGCATTGTAAAGCTTGATTTCTTGCACAAGCCAAAGGAGGAGGTCCTAAAATGGTAACCTTCATGCATTACAGATTTTGATCACGCATAAAAGCCAAATGAGAATATGCTAAAGTTGTAACCTTTGAGCATGACATGTAAATCGAAGGGGAAGGATAGGGATGAAATACAAAAATTGGCATGGATTGGACATGTGTTTAAAGATTAGGACCTAAAAAGGTGACATCCTTAAATAGAACAAAGTGCTCATGCCCATCATAAAAATGATCCTCTTCTCAACTAGGGCCACAAGAGACCTCACGACAAGTATACCTTTGTGTTATTGTTTTGAAAATTGTTCTTTAGGTTTGCTAATATTTGGAAAATAATTTGAAAACATTAGCAAGGTGTGTTTTTATTTTCTCCAAACAAATGATAAGGTAAAAGAGACTATAATAAATAAGGTGGTGTGGTACCACATAATTATAAGAAATGGTCATGAAATTGCTCAACCTTGGTGAGTTGAAATCATCAAATTAGAAGAGGGTATGATAACTCTAAAACCTATAGTGTAAACTAGTACACCAAATGTAGGTTTAGATATATGTTAGTAACATAAAAGCTAGTTTAACTTCAATGAGTTTCTACTAGAAAATTATGAGTCTTTTTGATGAGGAAACTAACAATGCAAACTAAAGAAATCAAGATGTGAAAACATGCAAGAATTCCTAGGTATAAAACTAAAACCAAAATTGATAACACAATGTTGCCACATGGTAATAGGAGGTAGAATAAAATGTGTTCTAGAACTTAGAGTGTAAGCGACACGCAAGATTACCTAAGTTTATAAATGATAAAATGATGATGAGTCTATAAATGGCCTTCAAATCAAATGAGAAATCATACCCAAGTTGACTAAAACTAAGTGCAAATGGAAATACCAGTTAATAAAAATTAGAAAGGTGAGATTCTTAATTTGAATTAAAAAGTGAATTACTTGGAAATTTTTGAAAAATGGTTTAGAATCCAATGGGTAGCATAATAACTCTATTTAGACAAGACAAACATAATATTTTAAATGAGGATTTAAATAAGGCAAAATATGACTTTGATTTGGTCTGCATAACACCTCCTTATTCAAATAAAATGGTGGATAACAAATATGTTTTGTTATAACATGTTTTGTTTTCAAACAAGTTTTAGACTCAAATTAAGACCAAGAAAGAAAAAAAAAGACCAAATATAAGAAGTAAATGATCATAAGCCCTAAAACTAACAAGGTTGCTTCGTATCACTAATTTCCATCTATATACGTGCTATTGGGAGTATTTTAAGTAGTAATCCAAAATTTAAATCACATGAATTAGTAAGGTTTTTAAAACCCCTTCTCCCAAGAGATTGTATGATGACATGGAACTTCAATCTACTCACCTTGCATCAACAATATGTCTGTAACAAATGGGGTTTTTATAAAACATAAATTTTCAACCATCTATATGGCCCCAAGCATGATTAACACTAGATATTCCTCACATCAATTGAGTTAATACCAATTAAATTACTATGTAATTGCCTATTCCCTTGCATAATAATTCTATTTATGTACTTAGTGGAATGTCCTAGTTAACCAGACCTAACTCAGGTCTTCATTATGATTGGAGAGGTTTTCCAACCAATCCCCTATCAATAATAGTATACATGCCCTAATTTATATACCCTACCATGGAGTGAGGTTGAAATAATGCTGGGAGATGAAACCCTACGTCAAATATTCCCTAAAGAACTTATGAGGAGGCTATAAACTCCTGCTCACAAGATAAGTTTCATAAAAATAAATGATCAAGTGAAAAGACTTTAAAGGTACTTTTAGATCACCCAAACCATATGGGTTTTGGGGAGAGCCTTGATAAAATTATTTTCATGCCTTGGACAAAGGCACAATTGCAAGGAAGAAGCACTTTTGGTCACCTGAGTTCCCTAAAGGGAGAGCATACACACATCCTTCATTTGTGAAAACAAATAAGTACAAGATGATCTAGCATAAAATAAAACACTTTTAAAAACTTATAATTTAAGTGATTATAAATTTTATGGACCAAAAATGAAGTGTTTTTATGAAATTTTTGGCCCTTTGGCCTTAGTTTCAAACTTTTGAAAAAAATTGACAAAATGACTTAACACAAAAGCATCTAGATTCCTTTCAAACCCCAAAGGGGAAGTTTAAGACTTAATCAAGCTCAAATTTGGCACTTTTCTAGGTGTGTGACCTATATATGTTAGAGGGTTCCCTTATGTTGTGAAGAACAATTATCAATGAAACAAGTAAGATTTGAAAACTTGTTCTTGGGTTCTCCATTTTTATTACATAGAGACTGACATTGATTAATAATGACAGATGTTGGTTAAAACAAGACCGATGATGGTCATAAATGAACTGATGTTAGTCGACAAAATATGATACCAGTTACTTGTGAACCCTTAGGCAAAAACTTTTGTTAGCCAAAGTTAGTATAAAATCTCTAAAAGAAACTTCTGGATCAATAATTAAATGTTCAAACAGATACTTAAGAATCCAAAATTACAACTTGAAACTTTCAAGAAAGTTTAAAAAACCAAATTTTTTGTCATGTTATTCCCTACACCAGAATTGATTTTGGTTAGATAAGACTAATTCCAGTTACACAGAATTGATATCGATCACTACGTAAACTATGTGTCAAAAAAAGCTTAAAAACACAAGTAAAACAATGTCAAAATTTGATTTTTATAAATTTTAAAGGATTTTTTTTTTAAGACTAAGATTGCTAAGCTGGTCTCCTTGCTTGAATTCGATGCATCCCATCGAGTTTGCTAAGATGCAGAGTTGGAATCTAAAGATAAATCTAGCATTAGTCATGAAAACTCAAGAAAATGCATAAGAACATAAGTAGCTAGGCCAACTCCTTTGATGGGGTTTTGCAAATGAAAATCAAGAGCTAATGAAAGAAATAACATACACAATACCTTCCAAATAGCATCCCACCATCCAAAAGTGTCTCAAAACATGATTTTCCCATTGATTCAATGCTTAATTTTTTTATCAATGATGCAAGGCAAAGCTCCTCCGTCATATTTTATTCACCAATGAAATTAGGCTCATGATATTTAAATCAATGTACCTATCTTAAAGTTATCCTATTGTAGATTAAGCATTATAACACTACACCAAAATGACTTGTGGAGATAATTCTGCATAATAATTTTACACAAATGAAGCTTAAAAATGGTGGTCTTGGCCCTCCTATTTATAGATTTTTTAATTTGATTAGAATCAACCACGACCCCATTTTGAGAACAAGATGTGTGGCTATTAATTAATTCAATAATGGACAATTAATCGATAAATACCCTCATAAGTATTTGGAAGTAATAGGCATTAAAGAGGCATGGGAGGCCTTACAACTAATGTTTATTGCATTTATGGCTTATAAATGCCACCCCATAAATGATGTCATTTGATGATGCATATATTAATAATCAATTTCCAACTAAAATATATTCAATAACTTCCATGGATTTTCCACTTAAACCCTTAATTTGGATTAATTTGCCTAAGTGAGATTAATCAAATTTTATGCAATTCTTTCAAAATTGGTTGCACATTATTAATCAAACTGATCAAAATGTCATATTAGTGGATCATAACTTGAGTGGAGTGGATTTAGAATATGAGTTTAATTGTGTATAGACCAATACCCCATTTAGGACATTATCGACACAAAACAACATATGCATGTGTCATGTGCTTCCAAATTAGAGGAATTCAGTGGTTTAAAGGATCAAATTGCATTTTCATCATTTTTACTCGAAATGATTCAATTAAAGTTAATCACATAAAATATATTTCTCCATTTAGGGATACATTATGTTAAATTGGCACTTGTGTAAGACAAGCTTGAACTATTTTGTGTTTTTAGTGATTTTGGCTTACATTGTGTATTTGAGTGCATTCAAGTAAGATTAGTAAGTTCAACACAATGGTGTTAGAATTGGATGTCTACACTACCAACTTGGATTTCATCACCAAGGGGGAAGCTGACTTTATTTTTTGTCCAGGTATAAATATGTGGTTTATGGTATATATTTTGAAACCACTTAACACCCTTATTGTTACAGGATTATGAAGTGAAGGGGTAGGCCCCAATACCAATCCAATACCATCACTAATACATATCCCTTTCAACCAAAATATCCTAAAACAAACTTAGATTGATTTCTAGTTCTTTATTTTAGATAACTTCACTAACACATTAAAATCAAACTTTATTATTTTCTAATAAAATTTAGGATGAGCAACTAGTTAGCATTTAATTTTCATTTTTTTCTTGCTCCTTGATCATTATGTATTGTATTATAAAACTTGCATTGACCAACATTGATACAAGGTTTGTGTTGTGTGTTCCAATTGGGTCAGTCACATTGATCCAATTGATTATGTGCATGTTTTAATTATTTTTCAAATTATCTATAAAATATTTCATCTATTTCATAACATTGTTGTTCTGGTCGATATAGTCTCTTATAGACTATTTAGACTTATAGCCTATAATACACAATTGATTTATCCAACTGTGTATCCTTATCTTCCTATTATTTTCTATATTTAGTAGTACACTATCAACCCATATGATTGTGTATTATTCTTACCCTATTTCAAATTCATCCCTTCCATCACACAACTGACTAGCTTGATTGTTTCCCCTTCTCTTCAAGTTTTATGAATTACTTTACATAATTTTATCAACCCAATTGACTTTGTACTTATTGGCTGACTATGTTCTCTATCTAGCTAACTTTGTCTCTATTTTTCCCTCTTAATTCCTAATATCAAATCTTTTTATCAATAATTATGAAATCCCCTATCAAAATCTTTTTGGAAAACCTAAATCCACTTAGACACTAAATGGGGTGTTATTTTCTTCCTTTCTTTACTTCCAAAGAGGATCCTCACTCTTGGAATACTTTTTCTCCTCCCTCATCTTTAGATTGCAATATGGTTCAAATATCTCTATAAGATGAGATTGATGGATCAGATCCATTTCATACCTATCAAGACAATTACCTCATTATAATGTGTTAGAAATTGATATAAGTCTATCCAATAACCCCATAGGGAATCTACCTCCTAATGACCCTCCCTATAATACCAATTTAGGAAGTCCTCCTAAAAACAACAATATACCAATTAATACCACTTAGATTATTTCATAGATAGTGAAATAAATGAATTTAATGTAAACAATTAAAATGATACAACTACAACATCATTTAATCAACATGGCTAAATAGCCTCCCATTCTTCTTCCTCAAAACAATCAGAATTTTATTCCTCTACCTCTTAGAGATGTCACGAGGAATGTCATCCCCCAACCTATCATGTATAATAATATGCTTCAAAAAATCCAAAACAAGCCTTTATCCCCTTCCATTATTTTTATTGATATTTTTAATATATCTCCAACTATTAAATATGATGGGACTAAAGACCCTACATTATTTCTTAAGGCATTTGGCAATTTTTATAAGAATTGGATTCAAACTAATACTTTCATCACAACTAAAATCTTAGTCAAAAATTTCACCAGTGATGTAGTATAATGGTAAAATCAACATACCCAACATTCCATATGGTAAATAGAGGATTTAGTCAATCCTTTAGTTAAAGAGTTTCAACACAATGATCTTCCTAAAAATTGTCTTTGTCATTTTATTAATGCTAAACAATCTCCCATCGAATCAACTCATGATTTTATCCAATGATAGAAATATTTGGCTTACAAGGCTAATTATAACATGAATGATGACATTTTATTTAAAATATTTATAATAACATTAACTCCTTCATTTCAATATAAGGTTCAAACTTTTGCTCCTCAAACACTCAATGAAGCTCTTGACCAAGACAAGTGTCAAGACTTCTTAATGATATAGTTTGAACCTAATAACAAACTCATTAAAGGATATTTTTAAAATTAAACTAATGTAATAACCAATAATCCTCATTAACCTACACTAGGAGTTTTCAAATTTGATAATCCCCAATCTTCTCATACGCCATTAAATATGTAGAAAATGAAAATTTTTTTGGCTCCCTCTAAACCATTCACTTATCCCAAGAATCCTCCTAAATAGTATGACCCTAATCAATTTTATTGGTTCCACAATAACATCAATTATTAACCTGAAACATGTATAGGTCTAAAAAAATTGTTTCCTATATGCTTAGTGATTCATTCAATCATGAAGATATGATTCAACTTCATTTTCAAGATTACAATAAACCAATCAAATCAGATGAACCTTCTTCTCTTATTCCACCTAATCTTGAGATTACACTCGATGCCAAAGCCATAGATGTATACCAAGTACATTATGAATGTGATTTCCATGGTAATAAAATTATTGATCTCAAAGTAGATGTGGAATATTATGGTCCTCTTCCCACTTTTCCTAGAGATGAAGACATTTTTGAATTGCTTCATGCCTGAGAATCTCAACTCCCTCGACAATATCATAAAATGGGGAATTTAAAGCAAAAATCCCCTCATTTTAACAACTTCATCACTAGATCCTAAAACTAATCCCATTTCTTCTTTACCTAATGCATCGCATCATTTACAATATGGAAATACTATGCCTATCAAGGAAATTACATGAATTGAATATGGCATTGCATCATTTCCTCAACCAATCACACTCTTTAGAGAAATTACACTAACAAAACATGATAAATTTAGTTTATTATTTGATAAATATCATGATACTTTCTCTTGGTCCTATGAAGATATGAATCACATTAGTCCCAACATAGTATTGCACAACTCATCACCTATCATGATGCTAAACACGTGCGACAAAAACAATAGAAATTTCCACACAAAGTTTTCAATTTATGTCATAAATAAATTATTAAACTTATTGATGATAAATTTATCAATCCTATAGACTATTCATAATGGGTCTCAAACATTGTCATTTTTTAAAAAAATTTCATCATGGTCATTCACATTTGCATCGATTTTCATAACCTCAATCTTGCTTGTCTCAAGGACGACTTCCCTTTACCTTCTATAGATGCCATCATCGATTCCACTATTGGCTATGAAATGTTATCCCTTATGGATGTTTTTTGGGTTATAATAAAATTCACATGGCCCCTGAAGATCAACATAAGAAATTTTCAACATAGAATGGGGCACCTATTTTTACGTTAAAATGCCCTTCAGTGTCAAAAATGCTAAAACTACCTATTAATGGGTTATTTATTATTTCATAAAATGGCTCATTATATCCATGAAATAACATCCATTTTCTTACATAGAAAGTGGATCTAAATGTAGTTTCTAAACTTATGGTTTATTTAGAGTAAAATATCAAGTATATATTATGGTTATGTCTTTAGAATTCATTGTTATCTATTCATTATATATTTCTAATGATTATTGAGACAATGATGTCAATGTGTGCATACAAAATTCATACTAAGCTAAAATTATTTAAAGTATGAATATTAACCATTAAATAATAATGTTAGAGTAGTGTCAGAGTCTTCTACAATGGGTAAAACATTTTGGTCAAGTTATAGAATCCCACAATCTTTCTACATACTCCCATAGTATTGCAATAGACTCCCATAGCAACTACAAATTACAACATCTCATCTAGGGATTCCATTAAACCAAATACAAATTACATCCAACTAGCTACAAATTATATCATACTAGCTATAGATTACATTAGACCAGCTATGGATTACATTACATTTTCTATAGAATTCATCAAACTTACTATAGACTTCATCAGACTTGCTTGGAACTGCATCAAGACTATTACAAATTTCAATATAATTGCTATGGACTTTTTTGGAAATTATTTATAAACATATTCTAATGATTTCTTTGTCTATTCTAGCTATCACAAGAATGCTTCTATTTTATGTATTTATATGTATACATTTCTATATATAAACTTTCTATTTATAGATTGTATTCAAATATAGATTTATGTAATTTCATTCCAATAAATAGCTCTTTCCATATTTTATGGAGATTGATATTATGTTGTAATAGATTACATTCTTATAATAAATATATCTTTCCATATTTTATGGAGATTGAGATAGAATAGAATATCTAGGTTTTTACTCCTAAATAAGGTGTTGTTTGGAAGCATGAAATTATAAATGCAACCTTCCACACTTGAATTAATGAATCAATATACTTTTCTTTCCATTATTCTAAGTAATTTATTCTAAAACTTATATTCTAAATAAATCCTCTTCTAAACAATGTGCTAGCCACTCATTCTAATGAAGATGGATCAATGTATTCTTATTTATTTCTTTATTATGTAATTATCATTTTGTTGTAAATTATTATTTTATTTCATTGTTATTGTAAACATTTCCTTTCATACAATTTTTTGTAAACTTATAGGTGTTTTATTTATTTTTAATTTATTTTCAATTTAAAAATTTAATTTTATGCATGTGTGATTTAATTTTTTCAAGTATGATTTTTAATTTTTGCAAGTGTGGAGTGTGATAAAAGGAACAATTTTCCAAAAGATATCTTTCTCTCATTACATATAGCCTTCAAACACTAGCCTTAGATTAACATTATTAAATGAAGGGGATTGATGATCCTCATCATCTATGACCCATATTTTTCATGGCTCTATCCATAGGATTGTGAAAACCTATGTGGATGACCTCATTTCCAAGTCTAAAAGTCATAAAACTCATCTTACTGATATTGCTATCATCTTCAATCACCTCATAAACTATAAATTTAGACTAAACCCCTATAAATGTGTCTTTGTCATCACATCTAGAAAATTTCTAGGGTTCTTTGTCTTTCTTCATGGTATTAACATTGATCCCACTAATATCAATGCCATTGTTAACATGCCTATTGTTAGGATGTGGAGCTAAAAGCTTCATCCATGAGCGAAGTGACAACTTGCTAGAACCACAGTCACCGTCGACGGTCTGATGCAGACCAAAATCTGTCGGTGTAGGTAGCAGGTCGGCCGATGTCGGTCACAGGCAGACTGGTAGGGACTGACATCAGTCACCTGTGTGTGTCCGAGAGCTAATTTCATGTGAGAACAGAATGTTTGCATGTTAAGGAGAACTGTTGGTTGTAAGTCCGCGTTTCTATTTTGTGTAGAACTAGTTAGAGCCCTTGTTTAGGAGGTGCATCTATTAGTTGTAAGTACATACTCATGAATCTCTATAGTTATATATTAAAGATAAATCTTCATAGTTCATTGGACAATACTATAGAGTAAGAGACACTACTGTAGAAGTAGAATACAGATTGTATATGTGAATCAATCCAGATTGTGGAGTTGATTGTAATTGAGAGAGAGGACTCTTGAGGGAAAGAGATCTAAGAAGATATCTGTACATCTGAGAGAGGTGTGGAAGAAAAGAAGTTTCTTCAATTGTAATTCCTTCTGTAAAGAGTTGAATACAAGTTTTCAAGGTGGTTTCTTGTATCTCTTGTTCTTTGTTATTTCTGATTCTAGTTACTTATCTATCTGGCTTATTTATGCATATAGTTGCTTTCATATAGTAATCAATTTTGTTGATTGATCCCCAACAAGTGGTATCAGAGCTTTGGTTGACTAACAGGTGTTTCAGATCTGGTTAGTGTGTATTGATTATAGGTTACTCACAGGGATTTTTGTTTGAGTGGGAGAAGCAATGGCAGAAGAAAGTAAACTTAGAATGGAGAAGTTTAATGGCAAGAACTATCAATTATGGATAATGCAGATAGAAGATTATCTGTATCAAAAAGATCTATACTTACCGTTAGGAGGGACTGCAAAGCATCCCAAAGACATGGATGATGAAGAATGGGAAGTTCTTGATAGAAAGCCTCTTGGATCAATAAGATTGAGTCTAGCATCTACTGTGATATCTAATTTATTACAGGCTAAGTCTACGGTAAAGTTAATGACTACTTTAGCAAATTTATATGAAAAAACCTCAGCTTAAAATAAGGTATATCTTATGAAGCAGTTATTTAATTTGCAGATGCAGGAAGGTGGATCTGTATCTAATCATCTAAATGATTTCCATGGAATTGTAAATCAATTAAATTCAGTCAAAATAGTATTTGATGATGAAATTAAAGATCTATTAATCTTATGTTCTTTACCTAAAAGTTGGCATAGCTTGGTAATGGAAGTTAGTAATACTGCTTTTGCTTCAAATATTTTAAAAGTAGATGATGTGGTTAGTGTAATCTTGAATGAATAAATTCACAGGAAAAGCACAGAAGAGGCATCAGGGAACGATTTAAGTTTTGAGAGCAGGGGAAGACAAAAAGAGAAGAGTAAGAAAGGGAGATCAAGATCTAAGTCAAAGATGAGAGGAAGATCCAAATCCAGAAATGGCAGGAAGCCACAATGCTGGAGTTGTGGAAAGATAGGGCACATAAGCAAAGATTGTTGGTCAAAGCCTAAAGAGGACAGACAGCATGACGATAAGGAAGAAACAAAGGTGGCAGGTATTGTTGCACAAGATGCTATTATATTCTCTTTGCATAATAATATAGAATCTTGGGTTTTAGATTTTGGTGCGTCTTTCCATGTAACCCCCAATAGAGAATATTTCAGTGACTATGTCCATGGAGATTTTGGAATAGTTTACTTAGGGGATGATGAGCCTTGTAAGATTATTGACAAAGGTAAAGTGCAGCTGAAAATGCAGAATGGCAACACATGGGTGTTGAGAGATGTCATGCATGTTCCCAGCTTGAAGAGAAATTTGATTTTTATAGGAAAGTTAGGGGATGAGGGTTGTACAATAACTCTCACAGCTGAATCTTGAAAGGTTACCAAGGGTGCACTTGTATTATCCAGAGGTAAGAGAGTAGGTACTCTCGATTTATGTAATTGTATTACTAATAATTCTCTTTATGTATTATCTACTTCAGATGTAGATGCAAAATTGTGGCATCAAAGGCTTGGCCACATGAGTGAGAAGGGAATGACAATTCTTAAGTCAAAAGGTATGTTTTCAGATTTGAAAAGCATAGATCTAGATTTTTGTGAAGACTGTATTTTTGGAAAACTAAAGAGAATGAGTTTTCTCAAAATTGGGTCGATAAAGAAGAAGCACAAATTGCAGCTTGTTCACATAGACGTGTGGGGACCAGCCCAAGTTACTTCTATTGGAGGATCACATTACTATGTTTCCTTCACAGATAATGCTACAAGAAAGGTATGGATCTATTGTATTAAGAAGAAATTTGATGTTTTTGACACGTTTAAGATTTGAAAAGCTATGGTTGAGAATGAAATAGGCAAGAGATTGAAGTGCTTGAGATCTGACAATGGTGGTGAGTTCTGCAGCCACAATTTCAACTGGTATTATTATATACATGGGATCAGCAGGCAAAGGACTGTTCCAAGAACACCTCAGCAAAATGGATGTTAGGGTGTGGAGCTAAAAGCTTCACCAAAGGAGTACATTACCAAAGTTGTAGGTTTACACAATCACTGGCGTCAGTCAGGAGTGACTGATGTCGGTCAGGAGCAGTTGAAGAGATGCCAATGTTGGCAGGTATCGACTGACGTCGGTCACAGGCAAATAGGTAGGAACTGATGTCGGTTACCTGTGCATCCAAAAAGCTATTTTCAAGGACAGAACTGAGTGTTTGCATGATGAGTGTAAGTCTTAGTCTTAAGTTCACATCTCTATTATTAGTAAGACTGTATTTAGAGCCTTTGTTTAAGAGGCATAACTATTGGTTGTAAGTGCATGCTCAAGTCTCCTAATTCTATATGTAGAATTAGATCTTCTTAGCTTATTTAGTGTAGTAGTTCATTGTATTTGAATGTTGAAGAATAGTATAGAGTTGTATCATTCCAGGTTGTTGGAGTTGATTGTACTTGAGAGAGAGAGCTCTTGAAGGAAAGAGATCTAGAGAGAGATCTGTACATCTGAGAGAGGTGTGGAAGAAAGGTGTTTCTTCAATTGTATTCCTTCTGTAAAGAGTTTAATATAAGTTTTCAAGGTAGTTTCTTGTATCTCTTGTTCTTTGCTATTATCTGATTCTAGTTACTTATCTATCTGATTTAATTCCGCATTTATTGCTTTCATAAGTGTAATCAAATTGTTGGTTGATCTCCAACAAGTGGTATCAGAGCCCAGGTTCACTAACAGGTGGTTCAGATCTGTGTAGTGTGTATTGATTATAGGTTACTCACAGGGATTTCTATTTGAGTGGGAGAAGTAATGGTAGAAGAAAGTAAATTGAGAATGGAGAATTTTAATGGCAAAAATTATCAACATTGGAGAATGTAGATAGAGGATTATCTGTATCAAAAAGATCTATACTTACCGTTAGGTGGGATTGCAAAGAAGCCCAAAGACATGGATGATGAAGAATGGGAAGTTCTCGACAGATAGGCTCTGGGGTCTATAAGACTGAGTCTAGCATCTACTGTGATATCTAATTTATCACAGGCAAAGTCTACGATAGAGTTAATGACTACTTTAGCAAATTTGTATGAAAAACCCTCAGCTTCAAATAAGGTATATCTTATGAAGCAGTTATTTAGTTTGCATATGAATGAAGGTGGATCTGTGTCTACTCATCTGAATGATTTCAATGGAATTGTAAATCAATTAAGTTCAGTCAATATAGTGTTTGATGATGAAATAGAAGCTCTTTTAATATTATGTTCTTTGCCTGAAAGCTGGCATAGCTTAGTAATGGCAGTTAGTAATACTGCATCTGCATCAAATATTTTGAAAGTAGAGGATGTTGTTAGTGTTATCTTGAATGAGGAAATTCACAGGAAAAGCACAGAGGAAACATCTGGGAATGCTTTAAGTTTTGAGAGCAGGGGGAGGTAGAAAGAAAAGAGCAAGAGGAGATCAAGGTCTAAGTCTAAGGTGAGAGGAAGATCTAGATCCAGAAATGGTAGGAAGCCACAATGATGGAATTGTGGAAAGATTGGGCACATAAGCAGAGATTGCTGGTCAAAGCCTAAGGAGGATAATCAACACGAAGGAAAGGAAGAAGCAAAGGTTGCAGGTATTGCACAAGATGCTTTAATATTCTCCTTGCATAATAATATAGAATCTTGGGTTTTAGATTTTGGTGCATCTTTTCATGCTACCCTCAATAGAGAATATTTTTGTGACTATATCCATGGAGATTTTGGAATAGTGTATCTAGGGGATGATGAGCCTTGTAAAATTATTGGCAAGGGTAAAGTGCAGCTAAAAATGCAGAATGGCAACACATGGGTGTTGAGAGACGTCATGCATGTTCCTAGCTTGAAGAGAAATTTGATTTCAGTAGGAAAGTTAGGGGATGAGGGTTGTATAGTAACTCTCACAGCAGAATCTTGGAAGGTGACCAAGGGTGCACTTGTAATGGCCAGAGGTAAGAGAGTAGGTACTCTCTATTTGTGTAATTGTGTTACTAACAATTCTCCTTCTGTATTATCTACTTCAGATGTGGATGCAAAATTGTGGCACTCAAGGCTTGGCCACATGAGTGAGAAGGGGATGTCAATTCTTAAGTCTAAAGGTATGCTTTTAGATTTAAAAAGCATAGATCTAGAGTTTTGTGAGCACTGTGTTTTTGAAAAACAGAAGAGAGTGAGTTTCCTCAAGACTGGGTCAACTAAGAAGAAGCATAAGTTGCAGCTTGTTCACACAGATGTGTGGGGACCGGCTCAAGTTGCTTCTATTGGAGGATCACAGTACTATGTTTCGTTCATAGATGATGCTATAAGAAAGGTATGGGTCTATTGTATTAGGAATAAATCTGATATATTTGAGACTTTTAAGATTTGGAAAGCTATGGTTGAGAATGAAATAGTTAGAAGATTGAAGTGCCTGAGATCTGACAATGGTGGTGAGTTTTGCAGCTATAATTTCAGAGATTATTGTTATATGCACGGAATCTGCAGGCAAAGGATGGTTCCAAGGACACCTCAGTAGAATGGAATTGCTGAAAGGATGAATAGAACAATAATGGAGCGTGCAAGGTGTATGAGATTGCATGCTGGTTTGCCCTTAGAGTTTTGGGCACAAGCTATTGACACTGCAGTGTACTTGATTAACAGAGGACCCTCTACAGCTCTAGATGGTGGAATTCTAGAAGAGGCATGGATAGGTAAAAAGGTAGATCTCTCATATCTCAAAGTTTTTGGTTGTGAAGCCTTTATGCACATTGATAAGGAAAATAGAAAAAAGCTGGATGCTAAGTCTATGAGGTGCACATTTATTGGCTATGGCTCAGATGATTTTGGTTTTAGATTTTGGAATCTAGGAACTAACAAAGTAATTAGGAGCCATGATGTTGTTTTCAATGAAAAAGTGATGTACAGTGATCAGTTGAGGAAGCTGAATCAATCTGGGCAAAGTAATGGTGAATTGGATGAGGTGATGGTCCAAAATGAGCTCACGGAAGAAGAAATAATCACTTGTAGGAAAACACAGAGACCGACGTCGGTCAAGTAGGAATCGACGTCGACAGAATAGGAACCAATGTCGGTCATACAGAGACTGACGTCGGTAGGTCAGGAACTGACGTCAGTCAGGTAGAACCAATTTCAGCTAGTTACAGGCCTGGAAGTGACTGAGGTCGGTCACTATCATATAATTTGGGCAGAGAGCGTGTTTTGGATGAGTCTCAGACGCCCATCAGGAGGTCAAAAAGAGTAAGTAAGCCTCCAATTTGATATTCCCCTTCATTATTTTATTTATTGCTAACTGATGGTGGAGAACTAGAGAGTTTTGATGAAGTAATACAGGTGGAGTCCAAGGATCAGTGGGAGCTAGGCATGAAAGAGGAAATGGAGTCCTTGAGAGAGAACTAGACATGGGATTTGGTTAAGTTGCCAGCTGGTAAGAGGACACTGAAGAATAGATGGACGTACAGATTGAAGGAAGGTGAGAATGAAAAGATGAGATATAAGGCTAGGTTAGTAGTGAAGGGATTTACACAGAAACCAGGTATTGACTTTGGTGAGATTTTTTCTCCTATTGTTAAAATGACTTCTATATAGACTGTACTGTCTTTGGTTGCTATTGAAGATTTTCATCTTGAGTAGCTAGATGTTAAGATAACATTTCTTCATGGAGATTTGAATGAAGAAATATACATGGAACAGCCAGAAGGATTTGAGGTCAAAGGTAAGGAGAAGATAGTGTGGAAATTGAAGAAAAGCTTATATGGCCTCAAGCAAGCTCCTAGGCAATGGTATTTGAAGTTTGACAGGTTTATGACTGTACACAGCTACAGTAGGTGTCAATCTGACCATTGTGTGTATTTCAAGAGATTGGATAATGGTAGATATATTATCTTATTGTTGTATGTAAATGATATGCTGGTTGCAGGATCACACATGTAGGATATCTCTAAGCTTAAGGTGAAATTAGCTCAAACGTTTGCTATGAAGGATTTGTGAGCAGCAAAGAAAATCCTTGGCATGAGCATTAAGAGAGATAGGAAAAGTCACAGGTTGATATTGTCTCAAGAGGATTATGTGGACAAGGTGTTGAAATGGTTTAATATGCAGGATGCTAAACTGGTAAGCACACCTTTGGCTGGACATTTTAAGTTGAGTAAAGAACAATGTCCTAATTCACATGATGAGGTAGAGTACATGAGTAGAGTTCCATATTCTTCCACAGTAGGGAGTTTAATGTATGCAATGGTTTGTACTAGACCAGATATAACCCAAGCAGTGGGAGTTGTAAGTAAGTATATGGCCAATCCAGGGAAGGAACACTGGAAAGCAGTTCAGTGGATCCTTAGATATATGAGAGGAACCAGCAGTAGGCATTTGTGCTATGGAGGTTCAGATACTTCTCTACATGGTTATGTAGATTTAGATATGGCAGGTGATTTGGATGGCAGGAGGAGCACCACAAAATATGTTTTCACTGTAGGTGGAAAGACGGTTAGCTGGATATCAAAGTTGCAGAAGGTTGTTGCCTTGTCAACTACAGAAGCAGAGTATATTGTAGTCACGGAGGCTAGTAAAGAGATGATATGGATGACACGGTTCATGAAAGAGCTTGGAAAGGAGCAAGAGAGTTGCAGACTATACAGTGATAGTCAGAGTGCAATCCATTTGGCTAAGAATTCAGCCTTTCATTCAAGAACAAAGCACATACAACTTAGGTACCATTTCATACGACAGGTATTGGAAGATGGTGAGTTGAATCTGGAGAAGATTCATACAGATAAGAATCCTATAGATATGTTAACCAAGTCAGTTATAAAAGAGAAGTTGAATCTTCATTCAACTTCTATTGGTCTTCATGATTGAGTTGAAGATGGAGGAGCTAGAAGATGTTGCTGTACAGGTACTGGTGTAGTTGTTTATCTCCAAGTGAGAGATTGTTAGGGTGTGGAGCTAAAAGCTTCACCAAAGGAGCACATTACCAAAGTTGCAGGTTTACACAGTCACTAGCATCGGTCAAGAGTGATCGACATCGGTCAGGAGCAGTTGAAGAGATGCTGACGTCAGTAGGTATCGACCGACGTCGATCATAGGCAAACAGGCAGGAACCGATGTCGGTTACCCGTGCATCCAAAAAGCTATTTTTGAGGACAGAACTGAGTGTTTACATGATGAGTTTAAGTCTTAGTCTTAAGTTTTCATCTCTATTATTAGTAAGACTATAGTTAGAGCCCTTGTTTAAGAGGCATAACTATTGGTTGTAAGTGCATGCTCAAGTCTCCTCATTCTATATGTAGAATTAGATCTTCTTAGCTTATTTAGTGTAGTAGTTCATTGTATGTGAATGTTGAAGAATAGTATAGAGTTGTATCATTCCAGGTTGTTGGAGTTGATTGTACTTGAGAGAGAGAGCTCTTGAGGGAAAGATATCTAGAGAGAGATCTGTACATCTGAGAGAGGTGTGGAAGAAAGGTGTTTCTTCAATTTTATTCCTTCTGTAAAGAGTTTAATACAAGTTTTTAGGGTGGTTTCTTGTATCTCTTATTCTTTGCTATTATTTGATTCTAGTTACTTATCTATCTAATTTAATTCCATGTTTATTGCTTTCATAAGTGTAATCAAATTGTTGGTTGATCCCCAACAATTGAGTTGTTGAAAGGATGAACAAAACAATCATGGAGCATGCAAGGTGTATGAGACTGCATGCTAGATTGCCCTTAGAGTGTTGGGCAGAAGCTATGGATACTGTAGTTTACCTGATTAACTGAGGACCCTCTACAGTGCTAGATGGTGGAATTCTAGAAGAGGCATGGATAGGTAAAAAGGTAGATCTATCATTTCTCAAAGTTTTTGGTTGTGAAGCCTTTGTGTACATTGATAAGGAAAATAGAAAGAAGCTGCATGCTAAGTCTATGAGGTGCACATTTATTGGCTATGGCTCTGATGAGTTCAGATTTAGGTTTTGGAATCTAGGAATCAATAAGATAATTATGAGCCGTGATGTTATTTTCAATGAAAAAGTGATGTATAGTGATAAACTCAAGAAGCTAGATCAACCTAAGCAAAGCAATGCAAAATTGGACGAGGTGAAGGTCCAAAAGGAGCTTGCAGGAAAGAAAAGTCACAGAAAGGAAAACACAGAGATCAACGTCAGCTAGGTAAGAATCGACGTCAGCTGTACAGGGACCGATGACAGCCGTATAGGAACCAATGTCGATCAGGTAGGAACTGAGGTCGGTCAGGTAGAACTAATGACAGTCAGTTACAGGCATGGAAGTGACCGAGGTTGATCACTGTCAGAGAATTTGGGCAGACAGTGTGTTGTGACTGAGTCTCAAATGCCCAACAGGAGGTCAGACAGAGTAAGTAAACCTCTAATTTGATATTCCCCTTCATTATTCTATTTATTGCTAACTGATGGTGGAGAACCAAAGAGTTTTGATGAAGCAATACAGGTGGAATCCAAGAGTCAGTGGGAGATAGGCATGAATGAGGAAATTGATTCCTTGAGAGAGAACCAAACATGGGATTTGGTTGAGTTGCCAACAGAAAAGAAGACACTGAAGAACAGATGGATCTATAGGTTGAAGGAAGGTGAGAATGGATAGATGAGATATAAGGCCAGGTTGGTAGCGAAAGGATTTGCACAAAAACCAGGTATTGACTTTGGTGAGATTTTTTCTCCTATTGTTAAAGTGACTTCTATACAGACTATATTGTCTTTAGTTGCTATTGAGGATTTGAATCTTGAGCAACTTGATGTTAAGACAGTGTTTCTTCATGGAGATTTGGATGAAGAAATATATATGGATTTGCCGGAAGGATACGAGGTCAAAGGTAAGGAGAAGCTAGTGTGCAAATTGAAGAAAAGCTTGTATGGCCTCAAGCAAGCTCCAAGACAATGGTATCTGAGATTTGACAGGTTTATGACTGAGCATGGCTACAGTAGATGTCAATCTAACCATTGTGTGTATTTTAAGAGATTGGATAATGGTAGATATATTATTTTGTTGTTGTATGTAGATGATATGCTGGTTACAAGATCACACATGCAGGATATCTCTGAGCTTAAGGTGAAATTAGCTCACACATTTGCCATGAAGGATTTAGAAGCAGTAAAGAAAATCCTTAGCATGAATATTAAGAGAGACAAGAAAAATCACAGGTTGATTTTGTCTCAAGAGGATTATGTGAACAAGGTGTTGAAACGGTTCAATATGTAGGATGCAAAACCGATAAGCACACCTATGGCTAGACATTTTAAGTTGAGTAAAGAACAGTGTCCTAATTCACATGATGAGGTAGAGTACATGAGAAAATTTCCATATGCTTCCGCAGTAGGAAGTTTAATGTATGCAATGGTTTGTACTAGGCCTGATATTGCCCAAGCAGTGGGAGTTGTAAGTAAGTATATGGCCAATCTAGGAAAGGAACACTAGAAAGCAGTTTAGTGGATCCTTAGATATCTGAAAGGGACCAGCAGTAGGCACTTGTGCTATGGCAGTTCAAATACTTCTCTACATGGTTATGTAGATTCAGATATGGCAGGTGATTTGGATGGCAGGAGGAGCACCACATGATATGTTTTCACTATAGGTGGAATGACGGTTAGCTGGATATCAAAGTTGCAGAAGGTTGTTGCCTTGTCAACTACAGAAGCAAAATATATTGCAGTCACAGAGGCTAGCAAAGAGATGATATGGATGACACGGTTCATGGAAGAGCTTGGAAAAGAGCAAGAGAGTTGTAGACTATACAGTGATAGTCAGAGTGCAATTCATTTGGCTAAGAATTTAGCCTTTCATTCAAGAACAAAGCACATATAGCTTAGGTACCACTTCATTAGACAGGTATTGGAGGATGGTGAGTTGAAGTTGGAGAAGATCCATACAGATAAGAATCCTATGGATATGTTAACATAGCCAGTTACAAAGGAGAAGTTGAATCTTCATTCAACTTTCGTTGGTCTTCATGATTGAGTTGAAAATGGAGGAGCTAGAAGATGATGTTGTACAGGTACTGGTGCAGCTATTTATCTCCAAGTGGGAGATTTTTAGGATGTGGAGCTAAAAGCTTCACCCATGAGTGAAGTGACAACTTGCTGGAACCACAGTCACCATCGATGGTCTAGCACAGACCAAAATCTGCCGGCGTCGATAGCAGGTTGGCCGATGTCAGTCACAGGCAGACTAGCAAGGACAGACGTCGATCACCTCTGTGTGTCTGAGAGCTAATTTCATGTGAGAACAAAATGTTTGCATGTTAAGGAGAATTGTTGGTTGTAAGTCCGCATTTCTATTTTGTGTAGAACTAGTTAGAGCCCTTGTTTAGGAGGTGCATCTATTAGTTGTAAGTACATGCTCATGAATCTCTATAGTTATATAATAGAGATAGATCTTCATAGTTCATTGGACAATACTATAGAGTAAGAGACACTACTGTATAAGTAGAATACAGATTGTATATGTGAATCAATCCAAATTGTGGAGTTGATTGTAATTGAGATAGAGGACTCTTGAGGGAAAGAGATCTAAGAAGAGATCTGTACATCTGAGAGAGGTGTGGAAGAAAAGAAGTTTCTTCAATTGTAATTCCTTCTGTAAAGAGTTGAATACAAGTTTTCAGGGTGGTTTCTTGTATCTCTTGTTCTTTGTTATTTCTGATTCTAGTTACTTATCTATCTGGCTTATTTCCGCATATAGTTGCTTTCATATAGTAATCAATTTTGTTGATTGATCCCCAACACCTATCCCTCATTCCATTCTATATATTCACACTTACCTCAACAAGATTGGGGAAATAATATAATTTATCCTCAAAATGGATTACCACATCTATTTTTTTAATTCTATTTTAAAGAAAGGTAATGCTCTTGAATGGATAGATCCTTGCTAGAAATCATTTAATAATATGAAAGACTCTTTGCTTCATCCACACAACCTTCATCCACCTTCTAATGATTTTTGTTTAATATTATATACTTATTTCACACCCATATACATTGGGGAAATGCTTTCCCAACAAGATGATATGGAAAGGGAATATGTCATCTATTATATCAATCGAGACATCATTGACTATGAAAAATGCTATAAAAAATAGAACTTGATTGCCTTACAAAATAGTTTGTATCTAAAAAGCTTCATTATTATATGATTTATCAAACAACTTATGTCATCACTCATTTTGATCTACTCCATCACTTCTTATCTAAAGCCTTTATTTCTAGAGATAGAATTGGCAAGTGGATGGTCCTTCTAATGTAATTTTATCTGTGTATTATTACAAAAAATGATGTCAAATGAAAAAATATCACTGACCAACTCATATTAGCTCCCATACCTACTACTAACCACCTTCAAGATAGTCTCATAGATGATAATATCATTTATATTGAAGCTATTAACCAATCTATATATCTTAAAGATTACTTCCATACTTTCACTACTGATCTTGAATCAAGTAATCCATAAGAGTCCTCTATCCTTTTTGATACTAATAAAACTAAATTAGTCATCAAGAAATTACCTTAAATAAAAGTTTATTTACATGAATATAATTGGACCCTTCATTTTGATGGTGCCAAATGGCTTAAAGGAGATGAGATAGGTTGTATCCTCACTAGTCCTCTTGGTAAAATCACCCCTTTGGAATTTCATCCTACATTTGATGCTACTAATAACATGGTAGAATATGAATCTTTAATGCTGGGAATGATTGCAGCACTTGATTTATACATTACATATCTATAATTTTTCCAAAGTATTCTCTTCTTTTACCATTGAGCCCATCCCTCAAGATCAAAACTCTATCATTGATTCCCTTGCTTCTTCAACATCTCTTTTTCATCTACACCAAGTTATTATTGGTTCTACCTTTCTTATTCAAATAATAAATTACCCATATTCCATTCAACCACCAGATTCACTTATTTGCCATATTGAGGCTATCACCATTTGATAGAGCCCATGGTACAAAGACATCATTCAATTCCTTGAGCATCAACCCTATCCTCCAAAAGGATTCTTATGAAAAGACTCAAATTCAAAAACAAGCTTTTAAATGTCTTTAGATATAACATCCTTTATTATCATAACATTGAAGGTACCCTACTTCATTGTGTTATGAAATAAGAGGTTCCTCCTCTTATTGAATAAGCACATGGGAGAATTGATTATGGTCATTATAGCAGACACACTACATCATGAAAATTCTTATGCATGGGTTACTTTTATCCCACTCTTGAAAAGGATGACATCGAATTCACTAAAAATTGTAATTCCTACCAACTTCACAATTATCTAATCCATTAACCTTCCACTAAGCTTCAAACTATGGAGTCTCCTTGGATATTTTCAATGCAGGAATTGGATCACATTTATCATAACTACTTAGATCATAGGATGGGCATGTCTTTATTATCATAACTATTACATATTTAAGCAAATGGGTCAAAGCCATGCCTCTCATCAATGTCACAAGAACTACCATTCATAAATTCATCCACAATCAAAACTTTTATCACTTTGGCTATCCTCATACTATTACTTTTGATAATGGTGGTAATTTTAAAAATAAATATGTCAAACAACTCTATGCTAAATTCAAAATTCATCACAACTTTTGCACACCCTGCCATCATAATGCAATGGCCAAGATGAGGCCACTAATAAAATAATTAATAAAATTCTTCAAGATATAATTTGTGAAACTCACATGGATTGGCATCTTCATCTATATCCCACTCTTTGGGCCTATCACACTAGCATATGCACCACCACTGGGAAAACCCCATGTTTACTAGTTTATGGTTCTAAATTAGTCTTCCCATTAGAATTTGAGATTAACTCTCTATGTATATCTCTTCATGGTATGATACATGATGTATAATTATGTGGATTTCACCTTCATTCTCTTTATCTTCATGATGAACATCGTCTTTCCACTCTACAACACAATCACCAATACAAGGTTCACATTGTCAAACAACATAACAAAAGGGTTAAATTCTGCACTTTTAATATTGGTGATCTTGTCCTTAAATTTGAATACACACAAATAAGGTAAATACACCCAAAAATGGTTGGGCCCATACTTAATAAAAGACATCCTTGGTCTAAGCACCTATTTCCTTCAAACTAATGAAGGCCATATTTTAAAAAAGCCCACCAATGCATAATTTTTAATAAAGTGTTTTGCATAAATCTTTCCTTTCTTATCATTATTTTTATATGTTATCTTTATAACACTTTTCTTAGGACATCTATATGGGTCTCACCCTCTACACCAATTTTGTTTCCACAAACCTTAGTTCCTCATTTTTGGCCCTTTGGTTTCTCATTTCTCATGAATTTCATTGTAAAACCATGAATAGGACTTGATCTTCCTCATTATTTCATTTTTTCTTAATTATTATCTATTTTATAGTCATTTTTTCATCTCTTGGGTTTTTCCTTTGTAATTCGAAGTGTAAGACCATGGATAGGACCATGGCTTTTGTTGTCAATCAAGAGTGTGACCTTGTGATAAAGTGTGAAAGTATTAACTCACATTGGAACATGGAATATATCCAAAGTGTGTGTGACTTTATAAGGGAGATAATCTCTAGAGATGGCTGGTTCCTTTGGTGCTCTCACTAAAACTTACTTTTAAGCTACTACTTACTGATTCTGACAAGGAAAAGGGTGCAAAAAATAATGAAAATAGATGAAACTAAATGATAATTGAAATGGAAGGTGATGCACCAATTGTTTTATGAAGTTAAAATATTTTGAATGACACTTATATTAAATTTAAAAATATTACACACACATTCACTACACCCAACTAATATTCATACATCAATATTTCACAATAAGGACCTTATAAACTCAACTTATGCAAAGAAGGACTGAACTCAAATCTAATACATGAACTTAAGCTTGATTTATACACTTATAATTACCTGTATAACATCAAAAATCTTTAATTAAGGTAAAAAACTAGACTATATCCAAGGAAAACAAGTATTTCACTAAGTTATATCAATGGCAAGCACATACACTTCACTAGAAAAGACTTGAAAATGGAAGAATTTTACTTCTTATTGCTCTCAAAAAGGTTAATAAAATTTTTGGAAGCCTTTAGGCACAATAAAAATATTAAATATTTTTATTCATTCTATAAAGAATAAAACATATAGAAAATAAATGCTTGGAGACAAAGCAACCCCGAAGTAGGGGACCTCAAACTTGGTCAAATGGCTCCTCCAAAAGTGATACATAGCATTTTTAGATTCTCAAATATTTAACCTCCATAAATTGGCATGTAAAAAAATTTATAAAATGTTTATGGGTCTTAGGATACTCATCATTATGTTTGGTTAATCTTAGAGCACTAAGAGAGTGCCTATATTCTTGCACCAACGCCTAGATTTTAGCCTTCTTATTTCCCTTGAATAAAAAGTCTCTTCCATAGATGTATGTCTTTAATTCCTTGAAATTATTTGATTTTAACCATTATATAGGATCATGAATGATCCTATAACACTAGGAAAGATTTGGTTATAATACTCCTTCAATAAATTGACTTTGTCTTGCACATGTGCATTTGGATGAGGAAGAGTCATATTTGCACTTGTTGGAGACATTTTTCAAAACCTCATTTCATTATAACTCTTAATTTACTTCCTTGTACATTTAATATGGTGTTACATATCCTAATTTAACTTTAAAAGTCTTTGTAATAGGCTATATGCACTTATTTAGCATTCAAAACCCCTCAAAAGGCTCATTTTCACCGAGGCATAGAAGGAAAAGGAGGATTTTTCTTAAAATTTGCATCAATCCATAATATATTCTCCATGGAAGGCTTATAAATTTAATACTAGACCTGGTTCAAGGAAGTTTTAGGCATCAAACACTCATCAAGACCTAGAACAACACCAAAAACATGCATTTTCCATGTATATCTTGTATCCCTATTTTCCTGAAAAAGCACCATGTCTAGGAGAAAATAGAAGTTATAATGAAAAAACAATAATTTTTACAGGTACCCATTATCTTCCCACAGCTCCATAAAAAAATTCATCACCAAAATCTAAGATTTGATATACTTTCTAGCCCATTTAGCCTGCCAAATGAGGCCTAATTAGCCCTTTTAGCCCTAGAAAATAAATTTTGTTGTTGGAAGCTCATATAAGTGTGAAACCTCAAAAAAAAAATTTATTCACTTTTATAATTCCCCAAACATGATCCATGTCAATTTTTGTGGTCTATAACCACTTAGAAGTACCAAAATCATGAAGTGGCCTTTAGAAGGCTTGTCCTTTAAAGGTATTTTCTGATTGGCCCAAAAGAATGAAATGGTTTGGGAACTTTTGGATGAATTTTTATATATTTTTGAGGTTTATAAGGTAAAATAAGTCATAATATTAATTTTCCATCAATTGGAATCTTTATATACTCATTAGAACACTCATTTTAGCTCAAGAACATAAAAAAGTACCATTTTTGTACAAATTTGTACAAGTGAAGGTACAAAAAAAAGATATTTAAGTGACCATATGAGATTAAATTAAAACTTCTAGTAGGTTTCATGAAGAAAATATTTCATTTTTTTGGGTATACAACTCAGTTTATTCAATCTAGTCATGACTAAGGGTTTAGTAGGGTTTTAGGGCAATTTTTGGTCTTAAGGTTAGTTCATAAAATTTATAAGTCATAACTTTAAAAAAAAATCACAAAAATAGTTTTTATGGACCTTGATAACATCCCCAAATTAATTTGACTCCCATGAAAAGCCTCAAGTGAGATATGAGTGATCAAAGTTGCCAATTCGAGCTTGTTTTCACCATTTGGCATAGGTCTAGGGTAGCTCTGAGACAAAATGGATTCATTTTTTCTTCCCATGAACTAAAAAGGCATTAGAACCTTTGTATTCATACCATAAACATGATAAAATATATTGTAAATATCACTTCTAAATAGAAATGATAATGCTTTCTTATTGGGGCCTTAAGCTTGTAACTTGTCTAATAGGCTTGTCTGCAACCTATGTATTCTATATCACCCCATTGGGTTCCACCAATTAGTGCTTGATTTTATATGTTTCCATATATTTCATACAGATTATCAAAACTCCTTGAAGTACCCAAAATCTTTTGGTCATCATTATTTACCTATTTCGCCAAGACTGTTAGGGTTTGGGCATGAGAAAGTGCCCCCTATCTGAGATAAGATAGGGGGCACTTCCCCTATATTCTCACCAAAAATATCTATTGGATATGGTTTTAAAAGTTTCAAAGATGGGTTTTTTAAAAATTATCTCTTGATTTCATTATTTGACCCTTTAACCCTTTAAGTTTCAAACTGGTTCCTCTATTTTCAGACTGTGTAGGGTTTTAGACCATAGACTTTGTTTGCAATATAAAGGTTCCTCCTTGCTTATTTTCCATTGTGATAATTTAATTAGGTAATTTTTACCATATTGGATGAGTTTTTTTCTTTGTAATCAACTTCAACTTGTATATTCTCATCTCATATCTTTTGGTTCCATGATTGGGTCACTTGTGATCATGATCCTCTTCCTTTAAGCCTACCTGTAGATGTTGGTGTATGATTAGGCCTTAATGTTAGTGTTTAATCTCTTATATTATTCCCATAAATAAATATTTAATTTATTTAGGTTCATTTTCCTAATCTAAATGTCTCATTTGAACTCAAAACAATGTTTTTTCCTTGGACTAAGACACTTTTTGTTGACCCCTATTGCAGGGTTGGTTTGTCTTAAATTGAGCTTATTTATAGTGTAATAGAATCTCTTAAACTCATCCTTGATTTACACTATGTCCTATCAAAAAAATCTTCATCCTTATGAGCCTCTAAGTCACTATTTTTTATAAACCTTAAGATTATTGTTTGGATTTGGTGCTTTCACACAACCCTGCCTGCAGGTGCATACATTTGGGTGAATGAATATTTACAAGTGATTGGATTTTCTCTTGATTATCCTTAAATTCACCATGATTGAGCTTTATGATCTTGATTTTTTTTTTAAAAACTTTTGTTAGACTATACCCTCTGTCATTTTTCATGCTTGAAGGTCTTTTAACACCAATATGGCTATATTTGGTACAGTTGTAGGTGTGTACCAAAAAAACATTTGGGCCATGGAGTGCCACCATCATATCTTTATCATCAGTGATAATCATGAGGAAATATTATTCCTACAAACATCCTTATAGATCATGCTCCACCACACACTTGACTCAACTAGCTCTTGGCAAAATAGAAAATTCACAGTCGTAGATGCTTATGGACTAAGCCTTAGGCCTAAAAAAATCTAACTAGACCCTTCTTTAAAATGTTATTCATGATGACACATGGGTCATTCCATCTTTTCTTCAAATTCATGGAAATCTCAACTTTTTTTATTGTAACCTCTGATATTTTGTCCATTAATATGATGGCAATAGGTTTTCATGAGACTATTGTAGGTGTAACTTTCCCAAGCTTAGAGGCTACTATAGGGGAGTTATAGGTGCTTTAAAATATCTTTTGATAGTTATTTTACCTCTCATACCATGTTCCATGGAAATTCATTCAAACACATTGCTCTTATAAACCTTCATAACATGAAGTTTAAGACCCTTACATGGAGATGCTCTTAAGATTGAGTTTCCCTGATTGTAGGTCACATTTTAAGGTAGCAAGGTGTATCATGTTCTGAGGTGTAGGTGAAATTAATGAACATAACATCTAAGGAAATATTGAAATAAATTAGTAACACTTATTATGTCATAATACCCTGACCACATATGTATGCCCTCCATTGACCTTATTGAACCCTATTTTCCCTTCATTACAGAGGTTAACTGTAGGTTTTGCTTGGAATTTGAATGAGAAATGAAAATTAAACACATATAATAATGTTTACCTTGGTGGCAAGGTGTATCCATGTATATTAGACTCAAATGAGTCATAAGAACCCAAATTGTCTCAAGCTCATTGTCCTCTCATACTCTTGTTTAGATCATAGAAAGTTCTTTACAACAGGCTTGTACTTGATCATAAGCATAGGTGACTATTATTTTGAGCCTAAAATCATGTTGGTATCAATCTGACCTCTACAATTGTTCATAGTTTATATAATTTCAAGGTTAAACCTAACACCAACTTCTTATACTTTGATCAAGGCATTCCTCCTAGACCATGAGATCATAGTCCTAAAGAACACTATTGGTGTACCTTGTTGACCTATAAGAGACTCGTAGATTGTCATGTAGGTTGTATTGTAACCCTTTTCAATGAATTCCCTTGAGTAATTAGTTCAAATTAATACAAAAGAATTCCCTTGTGTGTGGAGGTTTTATCCATGATGCCATAAATTACTTGTGAAGCCATCAGAATCCCTTTTTTTAGATATCATTGAAAAATTGTAGTAAAGGAATGCATGTACTTGGAATCTTCATGCATTTTTCTCTCTTGTTCAAAAATCATGATTTCTTGTAAGGTGTTACCTTAGAATGTAATCTGCCCAATTAAGTCACTTGGATATGTTTATAACTCATACCTTTCAAAATAGGAGGATCAAAATAAAAATGGGGACCTTGTTTTATGAATATTTAGAGAAACTTGTCCCTAAATTGAGTTTCTCTAATTTGAACATGGTTCCTCAATCCTAGAGGTTCTTGATAGCTTCACAATTATTGTCATGATACCTCCATCACTCTAGGAACACATTAGAGGGTCTCAGACATGTTGAAACATCCCTGATTACTCTTTTTAAACTTCTGTGAGGCACATCTGTAGGTGTACCTGTAAGATGAAGGACAATGATTAAGACATATGGGTAAATGGACTTTAAATGGGAATTCCAATATGGTCTAAACCTTTCCAAGGTCTCTAAATGGATCTTGAAAACATTGGAATAAGTGAAAACCAATTCAAAACCTTATTTATCATTCTCAGTCTCTTGTGAGTGGCCTATAAATGTCATTTTAGTGTTCTTCTAGTCATCTTCAAGGTTTTACACTGGCAACCTCATCTTACTAATGTGTCTTAAATCACCATGTTATCTTGGAGGATGTTTGAAGGAAATCAATATTATCTCACACCACTTCATAACCTATTAAAATCTTAAATTAAGATCATAAAATGCATTTGTACCCTATTCAAGAAGCGAACTCAGCTTAAACCCTCCCAAAGGAGATATACTCAGAATGGGAACTTATGAGCTCTTACCTGAATGAAAAAGGTATGTCATGATCTATAAAATTAATTTATAACCTATGGATATGTAAATATCTGACTAAAATCCCATATTTTTCTTTAAAACTACTCGAAGAGACCACTCAAAAAAATAGTGAAAGGAACAAGGTTTTATGCTATAAGTACCTTCTTGTAGAGATTAATCAGTTAATAAAAATATTAAAATGAGACTCATGACCCATAAAAATATTTTCCAAAACAATTTATCTCCATTATTTATTGACTTTGAGAAACAGGCCAAAAAATAGACTCCTCTCAGATGCATAGGCTATAGTGACCTATTGTCACTCTTAACAATTGTTCATAAATATGAAGGCACAAATACATAAAACAATTAAATTAATTTCAATATTACTTAGATATATAACAATGGCCAAATTTTTATATCCTAACTCTCTCTCCCCTTCTCGTATCAAGCATTTGAAAACTACCCTTCTAGGCATGCAAGAAAGGTAAAAAATGGAGTGAAGTTTATTTTTTGCATTTTTTTACCTGTAAATTCCTCTAAAATATTTATATGACCATTTAAAGACCCAATGAAGTCTTCATGATTCTTATCTCATAAAAATACTTTTAAAACCAAAGTGAATGCCTCAAAAAGGCCTATTTTGCACTAAAAATTCTATTTTCACCAAATATATCTGAATTGAATACTATAAAATGTTTTTCATAATCTATAACATATATAATGAGTTGAATAAACATGTAATAAATCTTTAATATGACTATATACTATCAAAACTTCTCTGAATAACACAAAATGGTCAGATTTTGCATAAAAATGAGTCATAGAATTAGTCCAAAATGTGATCAATTTGAGTATTATTTTTTTAGGAATGTAATGACCTTGAATCATGCTATGACATTTATCAATACACTCCAAGCTATTTTTACCACTGAAAAATGACTCGAAAGGCCCAAAAAATGACTAGACAACATAAAACAAGTGAAGGAAAAGACCCTAAATCACCTAAGCAACCTTAAAACCTATTAACTATGGATTATTCAAGGAATTTTTAGGATTGAATAACTAATAAAAATGCAAACTTACATGGTATGAAAATTTCCAAATGGTATGGGTGACAATTTGACTTGTGAGGTCAAAATTATCAACATTTTGGTGACTCAACTGGGAAGCACGCCTGCTATGCTTAAGAACTAGACCATATAAATGATATTTGGACTCACAAAACAATGAAAAATATGATCCATGACTATACGTACAAATTCTGATTTGAAATAGGACAACTCCTTCCTCCAAAAGAAGAAGGGAAACACACAAAACAAGAAAACTAACTAAACAAATCAAATGTGCAAACAAAGAACTTATTTGGGACAAAACATAAATAAACTAATGTACTTGAACAACACTTGGAAGAAAATAAACAAACTATGTACAAGGAACTTAGCTCTTCAATATCAATGTTTTAGATGTATCTTATTGACTGGGATTGGAAGCTCCTCACTATCCATCTTTGCAAGTTAGAAGGCATTGTGGGATTTAAAGCTGGAGATTATGTATGGGCCACTCCAAAGGGAATAAAAATTTGTGTGCCTTTCATACCTAATCTCCATAAGCTCATTATCCAACAACTCAAGTTGATGCATTAGTTCTAAAGTAGGAAATTGAATAGAAACAGGTAAATTTTCTTCCTTACCATATACCAACTTGTATGGAGAGTTGACTATTGATATTTTGTAGGTGATCATATCAGCCCATAGAGCTAACTTCAACTTGAGATGCCATGACCTCCGATTATCTTCAATATTCCTTGTTATAATCTTCAATAGGTTCTTATTCATAGACTTAGCAAGGTCATTGCCTTTTGGATAATAGTTTGATGAAATGCTAAGATAAATTTCATGTTGGACAACCTATTGGTTGATCATAGTTCCCACAAAAGCCATTATATTATCAGAAATAATAGTTGAAAGAACTCCAAATCTATTAAATTTATTTTTCTTCTTTCAATGCCACTACTTTTATCCAATGTGTGAAGTAATTTCTAGTAGTTGAAATCCATTTATGTCCAAAACTTGAAAGAGGATTTATGATACCAATAAATTCCAATCCCCATTAGACAAAGGGTTGATCCACCACAATTGGTTGGAGAGGTAAGGCTGCAAGTTTCACTTTTCCTACAAATATAACACACTATTTACACTTCTTAATGCATGTATGGCAATCACCAAATATACTAGGATAATAATACCCACATCTCATGATCTTAAGGGATATAGTCCTTATAGAAAAATTCCCTCCACCATATTCATCATATAATTCTTCAAGCAATCTCTAAGTTTAGCTTGGCTCTATACATCTTAGCAACATATCATTGATATATTTCTTGAATAAAACACCATCAACAAGCAAAAATGGAATTGATTGCAACCTATAATATCTTCTTTTTGAAGTACTTATATGAAAGATATAAAATCCATCTTGGAGATAGCTTACCAAGCCATGAAACCCACTGAAAGGTGAGGTATGACTAGCTATAACCTCTTTATCATTTGACACCAAAATAATGTCATTAGTCTCTTGCAAGTCTTGAGCTAGATTCTCATAAAGTAATTTACCTCTAATCAGCTTTGTGACCTTAATTTACACATCATACTCCATTACTTTGGTTATCCAACATCTTTGTTCAGAAGGAACTCCTTGATGTTTGGATGGGAAACCATTAGGTGTATCTTATTGTTAGACAATAAGTATCTAAACTTTTTGATAGACCTTATAACTGAAAGTACATGCTTCTCAACAAAAGAGTGCCTTGTTTCATACTCTTCCAAACCGTGACTAAAGAAGGCTATTGGTTGCTCTATATCCTCATGATTTTATTGCATAAGAATGCCTGAAATGGTTTCCACATTAGCATATGTGTACAAAATGAAATCCTTTGTGAAATTTGGATTTATAAGTGTAGGAGAAAATCTATGGCCTTATTAATCTCCTAAAAACTCTTTTCTCCTTATTGGACCAGTTTAAACTCTGATTCTTCTTTAGCATGGTTGTAAGTGGCTTAGCTAAAATGGCAAAATCTGAAATATATCTCCTTATGAAATTTATTTTCCCTAAAAATCTTTGCAAAGCCTTTTAATGCTTAGGTAAGGAGAGTGTAAGAATGGAGTCTACCCTTTTAGAATATATGCTTAAACCATACTTTTAAACCACATGTCTAAGGAACTTGCCTTCATGAACTGAGAAGACACACTTCTTAGGATTTAGAGATAACCCAAATTGCCTACATCTTTCGAACACTTTCTTGAGATGAACCATGTGCTCACTTGTACTCTTTGAAAATACTATTATATCATCCAAATAAACAAGTACAAACTTGTTAAGAAGGCCTTGGAACTCCATATCCATGGCTCTCTAAAAGGTTGCTCTAGCATTGGATAAACCAAAGGGAATATTTCTGTATGAAAATGTTCCCCACTTGGTTGTGAGCGCTATCTCAAATTGGTCCTCTTCCTTGACCAAAATATGATTGTAACCACTATATCCATCCAACAAGGAAAAATTCTCTGAACCTATAACTAGTTGTAAAATTTAATTTATTGATAGCAATGGATAGTGATCTTTAAGTGAAGCATTGTTCAAATCATGAAAGTCAACATAGTCTAATCTCACTGTTCTTCTTCCATACTAGAACAAGATTTGCCACCCAAATTGAGTGCTTGATTAGAAATATAATATATGACTCTATGATCTTGTGAAGCTCAACTCTCATTAAAGGCTCAAGATTATAATTAATGGGCCTTTTTCTTTATCTGACTAGTTTAGTTTCATCCTCTAACTTAATGGTGTGTTGAGAAAGACTTGGGTCAAATCCCTTGAGATCACTATATTGCCATGCAAATAAATCATCAAAACTTATGCATAAATTAATGAAATCTTCTTTTTGTGAAGGATTACATACCTTACCCAACTTCAAATTATTACCAAATGCAATCTCTACATTGGCATAGTGTTTTTCTTTTGTTGACAAAGATGACTTCGCCTTCCTTAACTCATCATGACCACTGAAAATGTTCTCAAGTGTGACCAATCCCTTAGGCAACTTATTTGTTTTTAGTTGCACAATCTAATCACCATACTATTATAATTACTTTGATTGATTTCAATTTGATTATCATCTTTGAACACTTACCGATTCTCATGATTATCTGGAATAGAAAGCCTTAAAACCACATTTATGTGTGACTAATTTTTTTTCACTTTTTATATCAACTGGAATAATAAATTGTGCCCCAATGGTAGCAAACCTATCTACATGTTTATTCTCACCTCTTCGTATTGCCTAAATATTAAAATCTTGAAAATATTCAAGTAATTACCATATTCTATGCTTATAATATTTAAGCAATAAATTTTTGCATACATTTAAAGCTCTTACTTGGTGAACTATAAATTCACTATTACCAAAAACTTGCAAGATGTTGACTTTCATCTTCCTTATCCACTGCAAATCATGAACTAATGCCTCATATTTTGCAATATTGTTGGAAAAAATAAACTAAAAATTAATAGAAAAGAAATACCTTTGATTTTTTGGGGAAACCAACATCATTCCATCCAAGGTACCATGTTTATTTCTTGATCTATCAAAGTACAATTTTCAGAAAACTTCACTAGATTCATCATCTTTAACCATGGCTAGAATTAGTGCATCATTCTCATGAAGGAAATACACACCAAGTCATTCTTATTCAATTAGATTATAAGGATAATTCTCATGAAAATTAGAGGCCCACTCATAAAGAAACAAATTTGTAACTCCATCCAAAGGTGATTCATTTTCTACTCCACTAATTTCTAGCACCTCATCTGAGATGATACAATTAGTGTTCAAAACACTAGGCATATATGTCTCCCAATGAAAATGTGAAATAGGATAAAAAATTATTATTACCTTGGTTCCATACCTAGTTATAAACATAAAATAGGTCCAATCAGTTGATAAATATCCCCCAATATTTGAGGTGAAGTCCCTTGAAAGGCACATAGCAAAGGAAGGAGGCAAGTGTACCATAACATCCTACTGAATAGTAACATTGGGACAAACATGTACTGTTAATTTTATATCTTTGATGATTCCTACCATTTTTATTTGTGACCCATATAATTTAAATAACCCCTTAGTATTTGGCTCATAAACAAGGCTAAGCTTGTCTGCAATCTGCTTAGGCATAACTATGTTACTAGCTCCACTATCCACCATACAGTTATGAACCAAAGTGTCACACACTATTAAAGAAAGGTAGAAAGGAGGAGTTTTATTTTATTCTACCTCATTTTTTCTACTTTAACCATATTATTTACTTTCTATACTTTTTTCTTAGTTGGTTGATCTAAATTAGTTAAGACAACACCTTCTTGCTTAATTGGTTTTGGAGACAATTTGAGAGCTGAAAGCTCTTGGATAAGCATATCTTTTTTTCCTAGAATGGAAAGAAAATCCCACATGATAATGTTGATATTAGACTTCTTCATCTGATCTAGTATACTGAAATGAGACCACTAACCTTTGGATGTACTTTATAAATCACTGGTTACTCATGAACTAGAGGTCCTTGATGAACTTTACCAACCTCTGTATTCTAAATTTTTTGTGTTGTAGGGGAAGCAAGTTACTCTTTTGTACGCCTAGTAAAAAAATTAGGAGTACTTAAAGCATTTGTCACATCTTGAACCTCATCAATGGATCTTTTTTAATCTCTCGTTATCACTTCAACTTGACCACTTACATTGTTAGTTTCAACACCCTAAGTAAAAGCAACATGATCATCTATTTGCCAATTCACATTAATGTCATCAGGCTTCCCTTGAAATTTTTGAGTCTCTCCTTGTGATGATAAACTATATTGACCTCCTTGAAAAATAAACTCTTCTTGTGTCATGTGTGGTATAGTGATGTTTTATGATACTAGGGCTTGGTTTTGAGCATTATTGAGATTTGAGGGCTGCCAACCTAAATCCTACATCAAGTTATCCTGAGGTGGGATGGGAACAATGGATTTTGAAGTGGAAGGAGTATTAGGGTCAAGAGAAACATATGTCTTAGCTGGAGTTATGGTTCCTTGTGCTTGGTAAGGTTGTATATTTTCTCTAAAACCTTGATAAGGAGGCCTTTGATCTTTGAAGGGTTGATAGGTAGTTTGATTTTGTTGTTGATAAGGCCTATTAGCCTAGAATTATTGCCTCTTGAGTTATACTATTTCATTTCCAAAGGATTATAGCAAGCCTTTCAAGTCGCTTATCTCACTTGTTTGACCAGTAGGGGTTAAAATTTGAACTTGAGGTGATGGAATAGGAGATAAGGATGGAATTTGAGTAATTTGAGGTCCTAGTATAGGATTTAATTCTGGGAATATAAGTATTGGAGGCCTTGGAGAAAGTTTAATAGCTTGTATGAAACTATTAGATGCCCTTATTATAACCTCATATGCATCTAGAAAGGTAGTACCACCCATTGATTGTATCATCACACTAATGTCAGAGATCTTTTCTCAGGTCTATGCCAAACATATTTCCCCTACTCTCCAAGTTCAAACTTTCAAAACTTTTGATGAGGCATTCTGATGTAAGAGCATAGGCTCAAAACCAAGCAAGAGAACTTAATAAAGGACCAAGGAGTCAAGATGGACTTAAATGTTTCATTAAACATGTTTATATTCTTTTATATTAGAAAACCACCTTGATATGTGGTTAAAAGATTAATAAGATTGGTAAAAGGTGAAAGAGTAGGTTGTTTAGTAAATAAAGTCATTTTTTGCAATAAAAATGATTTATAGCCTCATATGTGAGTTGGTTAAGATATAATCCCAACGTATGAGTTGGATACAGCATTGAGATAGGTGTTTGAACTAGTTTATATGAGTTTTTGAAGTTGTTGAGAATTTCTAGGAGCAAAATGAGGCTTTTCTAAGCCTAACTAGACCAAGTATAACTTGGTTTCCTATGTAAAAAGATGTGAGATTATATGTGAAAGTATAAGAGTCCGTAAAAGGACTAAGGATGTGAGATATTGAAAGGAATTTTTTAATGGATTGAGAATAATACATTTGCAAGTATATTTGGTATGAGTTTTCTTATGGTTTGCCTCCATCTTGTCAAGTTTAATGTAAAGGATTTGTTTGTTGTAGTCAGGCTACTAAACTATATGATGCCTTTTTTAATGTTTAAGACCTTTGGTTAATCAATAATAATATGATACAAAGGTTATAAGTGTAATTGTGAGTTCTTTCTTATCATTGTATACAACATGCAAAAGTTGTCTCTATTATTTCCCTTGGTACAGGTAGCTAGTTAAACTCTGTAGTCATGTTATGATACATATGAGGGTTTTGTGAAAGCTTAGAAACCCTTGAGAAGGTCAATATTAACTTAATACCAAAAGTCCAGGTGTGTTTGAGAGATAATTTTGTATAATTCCAATGTATAGGACAGGACTGTGATTCATATCCTACCAAGTTAGCAAGTGGGGAAATTACAAGAGGTATTTAAAGCCATCATTTCAAATCTATGATGGTTGCATGAGTTAGAGGGGTGTATTTGGAGCCCTACAAAGTTTGTTTGAAGTTTTGAAACCTTGTTTTATGTCCTATAGGCATAAATACTTGCTCACTACCCTATCACTAGGGCAAGCTCTAGAAGTTAATTTTATAGTCAAAAGTCCTTGAAACTTTGTAATCCTATCATAAATTCCTATGCCTAACTATGTTTAAAGTTGTAGGTGGTTATCACACATGTCAGTATAGAATTTAACTAACCCTACTCTCTCGGTTCTTCCTTGAGCCTACAGACTGAAATTCATGTGTTTTCTTAAACTCTCACACATTCTAAAGGTGGTTAATGATTTAGATAGGCTTGATAATATTTGTTTCACCCTCCATAGGAGTTTCAATGTTAGATTCATTAGGTAAGGCCCTGTTGTAGCATGTCAGTCTCATTTTTAGGCCTAATTAGAGGTAATTCATACATTCCTTCAAGTTCAGACTCATTGACAAGTTCTACGGTAGATGTGGAAGGTATTTTTCCAAATTCCATTGTGGGGAGATTTGGGTTTTGGAATGCGAGAAAATTCTGATAAGGGAAAAGGATATGCAGAGATAAAAACGGCCTATGACAATATGGGTGAACGGCCTGTGACTCGATGCAATGACTTCCCAAAGAAATTTTCAGAGCAAGAACTCAAAAATTCGGATCCACGGAATAAGAAAATAATCACAACTTACAGTATATACTTGAACTATGACTTGAACTATGGCTTGAACTAGGCTTGAACTAGGCTCTGATACCAATCTTTTTATCCCAGATCAACTCTCAGACTGTCCCGACATTGAAGTCACAGAAACAGATCTTGAAAAAGAAACTAGTATGTTTAAGCCTCCGGCTCTTAAGGCTTCTAGTGTGTATAAACAATCTGAATTAGTTAAATCTAAGTTTTTGTACACCAGTACTTATTTATCATTTGTAAAGCCTAGGATTAAGTCACTTGAGCTTACCCTCTGTTATAAGCCCAAGAAAACTTTTTAGACAAATCTACTCCCGCTATTGCCAGAAAAGGAAATTATGTATATCAGATCGCATAGCGATGTTAAGTTTGTCCATTTTGGTTTGATTAGAGTCTGTATTAAACCTTTAATACCTGCAAACATTAAACCAGTATTATATCTAGCACTGTGTGATCATCGCCAAGTCAGCTTTCAGCATTCATGTCAATTATCCAGCCTTGGACGACTTAATGATGATGTTATATGTTTTGAGTTTTGTCCTAACCTTTCAGTTGCAGTCCGCGACAAAGGTTGTAAGGAAGTTAAGCATGGATCATTAGATTGTTGGGGTTTGTTTTCTTCTTTGTATGGTCTAGAAATGTTTGGAGAATTTCAATACGCATCTATAAACATTTATGTCTTGTATAGTATGACCAATACCAACCACCCCAAAATCCTCGAAAATATGCCTTTTGCCAGAAGATTAAGTGGTACAGTCCAGTCGCAAAAAGGACATATTGAAACAGTCGAAGTTCCACCTGAATGGAAACTCGATTGGCTGAAACATGTTTCTCCCAAACTAAAAGGTCAAGCTACTGTCCACCAAAGTGATGGCAGATCTGTAAATATATTGCCCAGATCCTTATCCATGCAGTCTCGTCTTTCTCCTTCTCGACCATCTACGTCCTCATCCCGTAGATCTGTAAAAACTGGTCATATTCTCATAGAGGATGAAGAGGTAAATCTTGGTAAAGATTTTCCACATACACTAATGAGTCTTCCTAGAGAAGACAGTCTTGAATTTTTGATAGAAGATACAGTCACTCTCTACAGAGGTGGAAGATGGCCACCACCAAAAGGTGTACACAGACAAGCTGCTGAAGTTTTGCACTATTTTTTAGCCGCTTATGATAATCCATCAAATGAGTTCAAACAGAGAAATTATGTCTCAAGGTTCAATGCTCATTTCTCTAAAAATTTTGATGACTTATGTAGAGATGTCCTATCTATTAAAGACACTATTGCTAACATACAAAAGAAAGTTGATTCTTTAGATTCTAAGCTTGATAGGTTAGACGATAGTCTTAGTTGGCTATCAAAAGAAGACCAGAAAGCTGAATCCTCATCTAGACCTCTTTGTTCAGTATCTTTTGGCCCTTCTTTTAAAACCATCAAAAAGACACCTAGTCATTCCCTCATGCAACAAACCCATATACATTTGCAGCCTTGGTATCTCAATATAGATGACCTTTTGGACCCATTAAATGAGATAGCAACATGGTGTAACACCATGCGTTTTCTTGCCATCCAATCTCATCTAGACCAAGCTGGAACCACTAGCTTCGCAGTTAAATATTTATGGGGAATCACTAACCTCTGGTGGGATGCTATCCCAGAAGCAGAGGAGCATGCTCGTGTTCATAACCAGCCAGATTCTTTAAATGCTCTGTATAGATTACTAATTGATGAGTTTGCTCCGCCTGTCGGAAACCGACAGCTCGAATCCAAGAAGTGGTTGATGAAAATGGAATTGTGTGATCTCAAACAGTTTGAGGCTTTTGCTAAGCAATTTAGAAAGCTTGCTTATGAATGTAAATCTTCTGCATCTACTGAAGTAAAGCTTAAATTTTTGCATGCCATGCCCTATAACCTTATAGATCGTGTTCTATCTTATATCGATCTAAAAGGCCTTACTATTGAAGATCTTGATTTATCTGATGTCATTGATTTTACGTAGCAGAATATCATGATGTTAGTCTCTGAGACTAAATCTATGCAGAAACTCAGCAAGCATCAAGCCGCCTCTATTGCTCCCATTTTCCCTGAAACAACCCCTTACGGCTGCCGACCTTATGTCCAACCACGTCGTCATCAAAAGCAGCATCGCCGGCACTTATCTTACAAGCGTCGCTCCTTCCCTAAGAAACACTCCTATGCACCTCCTCACCGTTTCCTGAAGAAACGTCATACTGCCCGACCTGCGTCCAACAAACCCATTTGCTATATTTGCCGCAAGCCTGGCCATATTGCTCCTAACTGCTCTTGTAAAAATCCTGCCGTTAAAGCTGTTTTCTCCTCCAATGCAGCAGCGTGGTGGGATGTTATTGATGCAGATGAAGATCTTTATCTTCAAGAAGACATTTATGAACCTGTTTTCGAAGATCTTCCAGATGAAGCATCAGATGATGAAGATGCAGCAGAGCTAGACTCTCTAGCAGATGATCTTGAACAACCAATGACCAACATGCATAGAGGATCACACCCTTACAGGTCTCGAGGCTCCAATCCTTCGTATGAAGCTTATGGTCCCTGGTCTAGAGCTCATCATGAAATTCTAGAAAGACCAGAACGCCCTAGAGGATGAGGTATTTCAAGAGGAGAATCATCCAGAGGGAGATAACCCTCTCAGCCACGACAGCCACCAATGATGCACAGAATACAGCATCCTCCTATGCATTTTCCAAGCCAATTCAAGCTTAGCGACTCCTGGATCAAGAACAAATTCACCAGCAGAGAGCCGCCAAAAGAAATCAGAGAACCTATTTGGGAACAAATTATGCCTGCAGAAGAACCAGTACTTGCAGCAGACCCCAGATGGGAAGATGGCTACGAAGAAGAGGATGAAGTCGGTAGTATCTTTTACTCTGACCAAGATTACTGCCCTGGTGAATGCAGTAATCAAGAAGAAGAAGCAGAACCAGAAACTGAAGAAGAAGTCTACACAGCACCACTTATTATACAAGATCCAGGAAGACAAAAGCTGGTATGTACTAGCATTCCTTCACTGGAACTACCACAACCTGCCTATCTGAACCATTTAATTAATGGTCGATTTGCTCAATTCTTTACCTTAGAAATTAATGGCAGATATGTAGATGCACAAGTAGACAGAGGTGCTTCTTTGTCTTTTGCAAAACCACAACTCATTAGTGATTCGGAGACACTAGATGAGAGACTAGCTTATAAGAGCATAGACATCCAGGGGAATAGCTTCACTTGCAATAAATACAAACATCAACAGCCCCTGAGAATACAGAATAAAATCTTCCATTGCGATTTCTTTGCCCTAGAGAAGATGCCAATAGACATCCTTTTAGGAGGATCATTTATTGATAGGTATATGCCCTATGGTGCCACTGCAAAGAGCATAATGTTCACCATAGAAAATGAAAGGCTAAGAATACCCCGACTCATTTATGCCATAGAACAATTTCCCAGCGCCATGGCTCAAAGTCCTGAATTAATCCCTGCTGAGATCCTAGAAATTGGTGAAAGGATCAAGTCCTCTATCTGTTCGGATAATCCGCAACAGTTTTGGTCCAAGACAATGCCTGAAATGGAAATCAAAATCATTGAAGGCAAACACATAAAGATTGGGAAAAGAATTCCCATCCCAGCACAGGATTACAGTGATATGGAAGCACAGATCAAAGATCTGGAAGCCAATAGGTTCATAGAAAAATCAACTTCTCCTTACTGCTGTTATGCTTTCATGGTAAATAAGCACTCAGAGCAGAAGAGAGGAAAAAAGAGAATGGTCATCAATTATCGACCATTAAATGCTATAACTGAACCATTCCCATATCCAATTCCAGATAAAAGCTATATGTTAGAAAAAGTTGCAGCCTGCAGATACTTCTCTCAGTTTGACTGTAAATCAGGCTTTTATCAGATACGAGTCAAGGAAACAGATAGAGCCAAGACAGCATTCAGTTGCCTTTTCGGCCACTTCCAATGGACTGTCATGCCTTTCGGTCTCATGAATGCGCCAGCCTACTACCAGGCGCATATGGATAAGATATTTGAAGGCACTTCTCAGTTTTTGTGTGTGTATATAGATGATATTTTAATATTCAGTAATTCTTTAGATGAACATGTTGCTCATCTCTCCACATTCTTTAAGATGGCTTCAGATGCAGGAATAGTGCTTTCTGAAACAAAAATTCAGCTATGCACAACTGAATGTAACTTCCTCAGAATGGTAATCCGAGATTCAAAGCTGCAGATCTAGCCTCACATAAAAGATAAGGTCATCGGTTTCCCTGAGCAACTAGATAAAGCTAAGTTGCAAGCATTTTTGGGATTGTTAAACTATTTAAATAGCTTTTATCCTAACGCTGGTGAAGACAGATTCTTGTTGCAAGAACTTCTCCAGAAGAAGAAAGCTTTTCGTTGGGAGAAAAGACATACCGAGGCAGTTCAGAAAATCAAAACCAAAGTTGCTGCCTTACCAGAACTCCATATCCCAAAATCACAAGATATGAAAGTATACACCGATGCCTCAGACCTCTCATGGGGAGGAGTACTTGTTTGCATTATAGATAATATTGAGTTTGTGTGTGAGTTTGCTAGTGGAGTATTTAGTCCTGATGTACTGAAATGGATTTCTTTCGATAAGGAAATTTATGCTGTAAAAAAGTGCTTAGAGAAGTTTATGCTCAAACTTCTGCACCTGCCACATTTTGTTGTTGTAACTGACTGCACCAGATTTCTTACCTTTAGAGAAAAAGATCATGGTAGGAAGGATGGTCGTGGAAAGTATATTAGGTGGCAAGCATTTTTTGATCAATTTAAGTTTTCAGTACAGCATATAGAAGGTAAGCAGAATATAATTGCAGATTGGCTTAGCAGAAATCCTTCGACTACTTTGATGCATCAGCCTGCACCTGCACCTGGATTTAACTTAACCAGGATTCTGAATCAAGCATTTGAATCTTTGAGTGTTGTGGTTCAAGAATAGATTCTAAGAGAAGGAATGCATCCTCGGTTTACTAGGATTTCTCATGCAGCATCATTAGATCTACAGATGTCTGCCGCAGTAACAATTCAAGTAGATCACAGACATAATACTGGAACCATCACTATAGAAAGGCTGAACAGTGAATATTTATATAATCAATTCATTGATCTGTTAAAACGACCACTATGGACGTGGCATATCAAAATCAGATCGGCACATAATGAACATCTGTACCGGTGGATAGCAAGACATGGCCCGCACCGCATTGACGAAGAGCAGAATCATAGCCAAGACACGATGGTGCATACAATTATTAGGCGACAACTTGAGTGGGAATCTCATTTCCACTGTACTCCATGCCACTTGCCATGTGATACCGGCCATTGCCGACATTGGTACCTTCAAAGCACATTCCAGATAAGGTGCCTTTTTTAGCCCATATCTGAAGATGATTTATTTGACGAAGCGGAAGACATGTTGGGCCCACAACCCATGGTCCCTTCATCATCATCATCTGCTCATCAATCAAGTGGTGGGTCTAACAGCATCTCACTGTAGCTATGCACTGTAAATCATGATGAGATAGACACCGCCTTGCCAGCGAGCAGGCAGGACCTCTCAAATGTTATAAATAAGCCTTTCCTCCTTAGGATTATCATCGAAAAAATTTTAGTGTGAAAATCTAGTAGCCTTGTAAAAGAGTATGCTCTTCACTTGCCCTTTTCGAAGGATCCTGTGAATCAAAAATTGAAACAAGGATAATATTGTAAGATTGTAATAGTTTTCGAGTGAAATAGTGAAGCCATAGCCATTCGGCCCCTGCCTCCTGTCGCAGGTTTCTTCTAAAAGATCTGAAAGTTTCTGCCAGTTTCCGCCAAGGAGCCCGTCTACTGACGCGATAAAAAGATTGGTATCAGAGTATGCTCTTCACTTGCCCTTTTCGAAGGATCCTGTGAATCAGAAATTGAAACAAGGATAATATTGTAAGATTGTAATAGTTTTCGAGTGAAATAGTGAAGCCGTAGCCATTCGGCCCCTGCCTCTTGTCGCAGGTTTATTCTAAAAGATCTGAAAGTTTTTGCCAGTTTCTGCCAAGGAGCCCATCTACTGACGCGATAAAAAGATTGGTATCAGAGCCTAGTTCAAGCCATAGTTCAAGTCATAGTTCAAGTATATACTGTAAGTTGTGATTATTTTCTTATTCTGTGGATCCGACTTTTTGAGTTCTTGCTCTGAAAATTTCTTTGGGATGTCATTGCATCGAGTCACAGGCCGTTCACCCATATTGTCATAGGCCGTTTTTATCTCTGCATATCCTTTTCCCTTATCAGAAATTTCTCGCATTCTAGAACCCAAATCTCCCCACAATGGAATTTGGAAAAATACCTTCCACATCTACCGTAGAACTTGTCAATGAGTCTGAAATTGAAGGAATGTATGAATTACCTCCTTTTATCCCAGATCAACTCTCAGACTATCCCGACATTGAAGTCACAGAAACAGATCTTGAAAAAGAAACTAGTATGTTTAGGCCTCTGGCTCTTAAGGCTTCTAGTGTGTATAAACAATCTAAATTAGTTAAATCTAAGTTTTTGTACACCAGTACTTATTTATCATTTGTAAAGCCTAGGATTAAGTCACTTGAGCTTACCCTCTGTTATAAGCCCAAGAAAACTTTTCAGACAAATCTACTCCCGCTATTGCCAAAAAAGGAAATTATGTATATCAGATCGCATAGCGATGTTAAGTTTGTCCATTTTGGTTTGATTAGAGTCTGTATTAAACCTTTAATACATGCAAACATTAAACCAGTATGATATCTAGCACTATGTGATCGTCGCCAAGTCAGCTTTCAGCATTCATGTCAATTATCCAGCCTTGGACGACTTAATGATGATGTTATATGTTTTGAGTTTTGTCCTAACCTTTCAGTTGCAGTCCGCGACAAAGGTTGTAAGGAAGTTAAGCATGGATCATTAGATTGTTGGGGTTTGTTTTCTTCTTTGTATGGTCTAGAAATGTTTGGAGAATTTCAATACGCATCGATAAACATTTCTGTCTTGTATAGTATGACCAATACCAACCACCCCAAAATCCTCGAAAATCTGCCTTTTGCCAGAAGATTAAGTGGTACAGTCCAGTTGCAAAAAGGACATATTGAAACAGTCGAAGTTCCACCTGAATGGAAACTCGATTGGCTGAAACATGTTTCTCCCAAACTAAAAGGTCAAGCTACTATCCACCAAAGTGATGGCAGATCTATAAATATATTGCCCAGATCCTTATCCATGCAGTCTCGTCTTTCTCCTTCTCGACCATCTACGTCCTCATCCCGTAGATCTGTAAAAACTGGTCATATTCTCATAGAGGATGAAGAGGTAAATCTTGGTAAAGATTTTCCACATACACTAATGAGTCTTCCTAGAGAAGACAGTCTTGAATTTTTGACAGAAGATACAGTCACTCTCTACAGAGGTGGAAGATGGCCACCACCAAAAGGTGTACACAGACAAGCTGCTAGAGTTTTGCACTATTTTTCAGCCGCTTATGATAATCCATCAAATGAGTTCAAACAGAGAAATTATGTCTCAAGGTTCAATGCTCATTTCTCTGAAAATTTTGATGACTTATGTAGAGATGTCCTGTCTATTAAAGACACTGTTGCTAACATACAAAAGAAAGTTGATTCTTTAGATTCTAAGCTTGATAGTTTAGACGATAGTCTTAGTTGGCTATCAAAAGAAGACCAGAAAGCTGAATCCTCATCTAGACCTCTTTGTTCAGTATCTTTTGGCCCTTCTTTTAAAACCATCAAAAAGACACCTAGTCATTCCCTCATGCAACGAACCCATATACATTTGCAGCCTTGGTATCTCAATATAGATGACCTTTTGGACCCATTAAATGAGATAGCAACATGGTGTAACACCATGCGTGTTCTTGCCGTCCAGTCTCATCTATACCAAGCTGGAACCACTAGCTTCGCAGTTAAATATTTATGGGGAATCACTAACCTCTGGTGGGATGCTATCCCAGAAGCAGAGCAGCATGCTCGTGTTCATAACCAGCCAGATTCTTTAAATGCTCTGTATAGATTACTAATTGATGAGTTTGCTCCGCCTGTCGGAAACTGACAGCTCGAATCCAAGAAGTGGTTAATGAAAATGGAATTGTGTGATCTCAAACAGTTTGAGGCTTTTGCTAAGCAATTTAGAAAGCTTACTTATGAATGTAAATCTTCTGCATCTACTGAAGTAAAGCTTAAATTTCTGCATGCCATGCCCTATAACCTTATAGATCGTGTTCTATCTTATATCGATCTAAAAGGCCTTGCTATTGAAGATCTTGCTTTATTTGATGTCATTGATTTTACGCAGCAGAATATGATGATGTTAGTCTCTGAGACTAAATCTATGCAGAAACTCAGCAAGCATCAAGCCGCCTCTATTGCTCCCATTTTCCCTGAAACAGCCCCTTACGGCTGCCGACCTTATGTCCAACCACGTCGTCATCAGAAGCAGCGTCGCTGGCACTTATCTTACAAGCGTCGCTCCTTCCCTAAGAAACACTCCTATGCACCTCCTCACCATTTCCTAAAGAAATGTCATACTGCCCAACCTGCGTCCAACAAACCCATTTGCTATATTTGCCGCAAGCCTGGCCATATTGCTCCTAACTGCTCTTGTAAAAATCCTACCGTTAAAGCTATTTTCTCCTCCAACGCAGTAGCATGGTGGGATGTTATTGATGCAGATGAAGATCTTTATCTTCAAGAAGACATTTATAAACCTATTTTTGAAGATCTTCCAGATGAAGCATCAGATGATGAAGATGCAGCAGAGCTAGACTCTCTAGCAGATGATCTTGAACAACCAATGACCAACATGCAGAGAGGATCACGCCCTTACAGGTCTCGAGGATCCAATCCTTCGTATGAAGCTTATGGTCCCTGGTCTAGAGCTCATCATGAAATTCTAGAAAGACCAGAATGCCCTAGAGGATGAGGTATTTCAAGAGGAGAATCATCCAGAGGGAGACAGCCCTCTCAGCCACGACAGCCACCAACGATGCACAGAATATAGCATCCTCCTGTGCATTTTCCAAGCCAATTCAAGCCTAGCAACTCCTGGATCAAGAACAAATTCACCAGCAGAGAGCCGCCAAAAGAAATCAGAGAACCTATTTGGGAATAAATTATGCCTGCAGAAGAACCAGTACTTGCAGCAGACCCCAGATGGGACGATGGCTACGAAGAAGAGGATGAAGTCGGTAGTATCTTTTACTCTAACCAAGATTACTGCCCTGGTGAATGCAGTAATCAAGAAGAAGAAGCAGAACCAGAAACTGAAGAAGAAGTCTACATAGCGCCACTTATTGTACAAGATCCAGGAAGACAAAAGCTGGTATGTACTAGCATTCCTTCACTGGAACTACCACAACCTACCTATCTGAACCATTTAATTAATGGTCGATTTGCTCAATTCTTTACCTTAGAAATTAATGGCAGATATGTAGATGCACAAGTAGACACAGGTGCTTCTTTGTCTTTTGCAAAACCACAACTCATTAGTGATTGGGAGACACTAGATGAGAGACTAGCTTATAAGAGCATAGACATCCAGGGGAATAGCTTCACCTGCAATAAATACAAACATCAATAGCCCCTGAGAATACAGAATAAAATCTTCCATTGCGATTTCTTTGCCCTAGAGAAGATGCCAATAGACATCCTTTTAGGAGGATCATTTATTGATAGGTATACGCCCTATGGTGCCACTGCAAAGAGCATAATGTTCACCATAGAAAATGAAAGGCTAAGAATACCCCAGCTCATTTATGCCATAGAACAATTTCCCAGTGCCATGGCTCAAAGTCCTGAATTAATCCCTACTGAGATCCTAGAAATTGGTGAAAGGATCAAGTCCTCTATCTGTTCGGATAATCCGCAACAGTTTTGGTCCAAGACAATGCCTGAAATGGAAATCAAAATCATTGAAGGCAAACACATAAAGATTGGGAAAAGAATTCCCATCCCAGCACAGGATTACAGTGATATGGAAGCACAGATCAAAGATCTGGAAGCCAATAGGTTCATAGAAAAATCAACTTCTCCTTACTGTTGTTATGCTTTCATGGTAAATAAGCACTCAGAGCAGAAGAGAGGTAAAAAGAGAATGGTCATCAATTATCGACCATTAAATCCTATAACTGAACCATTCCCATATCCAATTCCAGATAAAAGCTATCTGTTAGAAAAAGTTGCAGCCTGTAGATACTTCTCTCAGTTCGACTGTAAATCAGGATTTTATCAGATACAAGTCAAGGAAACAGACAGAGCCAAGACAACATTCAGTTGCCCTTTCGGCCACTTCCAATGGACTGTCATGCCTTTCGGTCTCATGAATGCGCCAGCCTACTACCAGGCGCATATGGATAAGATATTTGAAGGCACTTCTCAGTTTTTGTGTGTGTATATAGATGATATTTTAATATTCAATAATTCTTTAGATGAACATGCTGCTCATCTCTCCACATTCTTTAAGATGGCTTCAGATGCAGGAATAGTGCTTTCTGAAACAAAAATTTAGCTATGCACAACTGAATGTAACTTTCTCGGAATGGTAATCCGAGATTCAAAGCTGCAGATCCAGCCTCACATAAAAGATAAGGTCATCGGTTTCCCTGAGCAACTAGATAAAGCTAAGTTGCAAGCATTTTTGGGATTGTTAAACTATTTAAATAGCTTTTATCCTAATGCTGGTGAAGACAAATTCTTGTTGCAAGAACTTCTCCAGAAGAAGAAAGCTTTTCGTTGGGAGAAAAGACATACCGAGGCAGTTCAAAAAATCAAAACCAAAGTTGCTGCCTTACCAGAACTCCATATCCCAAAATCACAAGTATGAAAGTATACACCGATGCCTCAGACCTCTCATGGGGAGGAGTACTTGTTTGCATTATAGATAATATTGAGTTTGTGTGTGAGTTTGCTAGTGGAGTATTTAGTCCTGATGTACTGAAATGGATTTCTTCCGATAAGGAAATTTATGCTGTAAAAAAGTGCTTAGAGAAGTTTATGCTCAAACTTCTGCACCTGCCACATTTTGTTGTTGTAACTGACTGCACCAGATTTCTTACCTTTAGAGAAAAAGATCATGGTAGGAAGGATGGTCGTGGAAAGTATATTAGGTGGCAAGCATTTTTTGATCAATTTAAGTTTTCAGTACAGCATATAGAAGGTAAGCAGAATATAATTGCAGATTGGCTTAGCAGAAATCCTCTAGCTACTTTGATGCATCAGCCTGCACCTGCACCTGGATTTAACTTAACCAAGATTTTGAATCAAGCATTTGAATCTTTGAGTGTTGTGGTTCAAGAACAGATTCTAAGAGAAGGAATGCATCCTCGATTTACTAGGATTTCTCATGCAGCATCATTAGATCTACAGATGTCTGCCGCAGTAACAATTCAAGCAGATCGCAGACATAATACTGGAACCATCACTATAGAAAGGCTGAACAGTGAATATTTGTATAATCAATTCACTGATCTGTTAAAATGACCACTATGGACGTGGCATATCAAAATCAGATCGGCACATAATGAACATCTGTACCAGTGGATAGCAAGACATGGATCACACTGCATTCACGAAGAGCAGAATCATAGCCAAGACACGGTGGTGCATACAATTATTAGGCGACAACTTGAGTGGGAATCTCATTTCAACTGTACTCCACGCCACTTGCCATGTGATACCGGCCATTGCTGACATTGGTACCTTCAAAGCACATTCCAGATAAGGTGCCTTTTTCAGCCCATATCTAAAGATGATTTATTTGACGAAGCGGAAGACATGTTGGGCCCACAACCCATGGTCCCTTCATCATCATCATCTGCTCATCAATCAAGTGGTGGGTCTAACAGCATCTCACTGTAGTTATGCGCTGTAAAGCATGATGAGATAGACACCGCCTTGCCAGCGAGCAGGCAGGACCTCTCAAATGCTATAAATAAGCCTTTCCTCCTTAGGATTATCATCGAAAAATTTTCAGTGTGAAAATCTAGTAGCCTTGTAAAAGAGTATGCTCTTCACTTGCCCTTTTCGAAGGATCCTGTGAATCAGAAATTGAAACAAGGATAATATTGTAAGATTGTAATAGTTTTCGAGTGAAATAGTGAAGCCGTAGCCATTTGGCCCCTGCCTCCTGTCGCAGGTTTCTTCTAAAAGATCTGAAAGTTTCTGCCAGTTTCCGCCAAGGAGCCCATCTACTGACGCGATAAAAAGATCTCAATAGGGGTTAAAAAGTGTCATTCTGTACAAGGAAATAGTATGTGATTTTCACACATATTGGAATAATAAATAATGTGTACTATAAAATGTCTTTACAATTTCCAAAAGATGAGTATTTTGAAATTTATGGTGTAAAAATCCTAAAAATAGGGTTACTAGCAATCTAAACCTGTGAACAGGGCAGTAGTGTATTGGAGGTTGAAATCAACAACTTGAGGCCTTGTATGAGTTGGATTAAGTTAGTTTGGGTGTATGGAATTTTGGTATGAGATAATAAAAAGTTAGTATGTCATTACTCCATTATCAGGTATTCAATCATGATGCTTTCATTAGGTTACATAGAGGGTAAATGTGTGCAACAAGTAGCAAACTCATCATCATTGTATTTTAAAAGAGTGTGAGTGTAAAAAGAAATATATAAATGCACTTGAGATGTTAGTTAAAGTATTACTCCATTATAATTTGCATGTATGTACCCATGTGTGGAAAGGTAGGTTCCAATTCAATTTCCTTATTTCCAAAGAAATCTTGAACTTGTGGTTGACATCAAATGGGTAAAGGATTTGTGATTAGTTGGAACAAGTGTGATTTAGAGTGCATTAATTTTGTAGGAGTGTGAGTTCCATTTGAAGGATCTTAGTGCATGAGAAATTGGAAGAATGTTACACTATTGTTATTATATGTTTAGAATATGTATGTTATAATCTTGTTAGGGATAGTCATAAGTGGCTTTACTCAGAAAGAGCATTGATTAACAGAGATCCTATTGTACCACTTGGTTGTGGTACCAATTCTAGTATTAGAGCCAAAGATCCAAGATTTATAAGCTAACATAACCAAGCATAAAGAAGGAGAAGGATGTGATTGGGGATGATAAGATCTTCAAGGTGAAAAATAATATATCAACACATACAAAGCTTGCATGAACAAGAAAAGGGTAAGGATCCAGGAACACCAAGTGTTCAACTAGTAAGAGGGAGATCATGATAAGAAAGTTGGCCTAGGTGCCACTAAAGAGTGCAAAAGTGAAGAAGCCATTAGGACAAGAAGGACATCAATAGAGTAGCTTGAGTTATCCAAGGAGAAGCTTGGATAAATAGGTCAATAGAACAAGAAAGGAGGAAGAAGATTGGGTGAGACAAGATAAAAGAGAAGTTGCAGATCCAAGGTGGAGCAAACTTGGAGGAGAAAAAATAGCTCTATGGAAGGAAAAATAAAATTTGTTTATGAACTTGTTTGAATGATTCCTCAAAGTATTTGGAGAGGAAAAGAGTAAAGAAAAATACGGAGATGTTGCTAAAGATAGGATAGAGTAGCAAGGTACCTAAAATTACTAAGGATAAGACAAGCATACCAAGGCAAAAAGGTATGACTGATGTTGATTTTGATAAAGAAATTTCTAATTTATGGAAGGATTTATCAAATATTGAAAGGATGTTAAGTTTTGTGTGTAATAAGATGAGAAAACTTGGGTATGGACAATGAAGAAGAGATTGAAATGGCCAATCAAGTTGATAGCCATGAGAAATAAGAGGAGAGTAAAGTTACAAGACAAGAAACACAAGTCAGAGCAAAGAAGAATGAAGAGGCAAGCAACAGTTCAAGGAGCAATTTGGCCTCTAAATTTTCTGTCTAACATTGTTTTTGATGAGATGAATCTAGGTAAAATAGGATAAGAGAAGAAAGAATTTAATGAGTCAATCAATGGACACATAAACAATGATGGTGATGAAGATAAGGTTGAGTATGAGGCCTTGATACTTGAGGAATATCTCTTAAGAGAGATAAAGTAGTTGAAATAATAGACTGATGACGATATGTATGGTAAAGTATTGGATAAATCATTTGTCTACCAAGATGAATAACAACTGATGATATAGATGACAACCTTGGAGCAAGCCATAAATGGATAAGTTGAATCCAAAAGGGACACTCAAGGTATAAAACTCAATATTATTTTTGATCAATATGTTGATTTGGTAGAGGCAAAATATGAGTTGTATGAAAAGACTATGCAACTAATGGATGTAATAATAGAATGTGAAGAAGGAGATAATGAAGCACCTAATGAAGTGCTCAAGGTACAAACAAAGGCCAGAGAAGTTGGAGCAGTATAATTGGATGAAGAAGCACATGTTGAAGTGCTTGATGGAGTTGAAATACAATAGGTAAATGAGGTTGAAGATGTTTTAAAGAATAAAGAAGAGATAGAAAGGTATGTAACTTATTTGAACTAGCCCTCATAATGAATGAAAGAAACTAAATATCTTCCAAGGAAAGAAATATGGTTGTGTATGATGATAATGAAGGCCTTGAAGACATCAAGCCATTGGATGTTCTATGAAGACATGATAGTATGGAATAATGATAAGGAATGGATTCAAGAAGCTAATGGAGTTTTTATTACATCTAATGTTTTTTTCATGAGTACAAGTATAAGGTATAGCCATACAAAAAGAAAGTTTGACATCAAGAGGAAAGAGAGTTGCTCACTTCATGAGCATACTAGAATAAGTCAAGTTTATGCATTTTAAAGATAAGTATGGGATTTGGGATAACATCAAGACTAAGGAAGAGGAAAAAAAGGTGAACAAGCAAAAGACAAAGGTGGAGAGCTATAGAATAATAAGAAGATCAAGATCAAGATGCAACTAAGAGATATGGAACATGATGAATAGGAGTCCATGAAAACTTTCAAGTGTGGGAATTTGATGTAGGAGCATAGGCTTAAAACCAAGAAAGATAACTTAAGAAAGGACCATCGAGTCAAGATGGACTTAAATGTTTCATTAAACATGTTTATATTATTTTATGTTGTAAAACCACCTTGATATGTGGTTAAAAGATTAATAGGATTGGTAAAAGGTGAAAGAGTAGGTTATCTATTAAATAAAGTCTATTTTGTAATAAAAAGGCTTTATAGCCTCATATGTGAGTTGGTCAAGATAGAATCCCAATGTAGGAGTTGGATATAGCATTGAGATAGGTGTTAGAACTAGTTTATATGAGTTGTTGAAGTTGTTGAGAATTTCTAGGAGCAAAATGAGGCTTTTCTAATCCTAACTAGACCAAGTATAACTTGGTTTCCTATGTAAAAAGATGTGAGATTCTATGTGAAAGTAGAATAATCTATACAAGGACTAAGGATGTGAGATATTGAAAGGAATTTTGTAATGGATTGAGAATAATACAGTTGCAAGTATATTTGGTATGAGTTTTCTTATGGTTTGCCTCCATCTTGTCAAGTTTAATGTAAAGGATTCATTTTTTGCAGTCAAGCTACTAAACTATATGATTCCTTTGTGAATGTTTAATACCTTTGGTGAAGTCAATAATAATATGATACAAAGGTTAAAGGTGTAATTGGGAGTTATTTCTTATCATTGTATACAACATGCAAAAGTTGTCTTTATTATTTCCCTTGGTGCAGGCATCCAGTTAAACTCTACAATCATGTTACCAAACATATGAGGGTTTTGTTCAAGCTTATAAACCCTTGAGAAGGTCAACAATAACTTAATACCAAAAGCCCAGGTGTGTTTGAGAGATAATTTTATATAATTCCAATGTATAGGACATGATTGTGATGCATATCCTACTAGGGTAGCAAGTGAGGAAATTATAGGAGGTATTTAAAGCCATCATTTCAAATTTGTGAGGGTTGCATGAGTTAGAGGGGTGTATTTTAAGCCCTAGAATGTTTGTTTAAAGTTTGGAAACCTTGTTTTGTGTCCTATAGGACTGAATCCTTGCTCACTACCCTCTCACTAGGGCAAGCTCTAAAAGTTAATTGTACGATAAAAAATGCTTGAAACTTGGTAATCCTCTCATAAATTCATGTGTCTAACTATGTTTAAATTTTTAGGTGGTTATCACATGTGTTAGTACAGAATTCAACTGACCCTGCTCTCTAGGTGCTTCTTCGAGCTTGCAGATTGAAATTTATGTGTTTTCTTAAAATCTCACATGTCAAAGGTGGTTAATGATTATGACAGGATTGATAATAGTTGTTTCACCCTCAATAGGATTTTCAAGGTGAGATTCATTAGGTAAATCCTTGATTTAGCATGATAGTCTCATTTTTAGGATTAATTAGGTCTCAATAGGGGTTAGAAAGTACCATTTTGTACAAGGGAATAGTAGGTTATTTTCACACAAGTTGGAGTAATCAATAATGGGTACTAGAAAATTTATTTATAGTTGCCAAAAGATGAATATTCTAAAATTTATGGATGAAAACCCTTCAAATAGGGTTACTAGCAATCTAAACTTGTGAACAGGGTAGTAGTGTATTGGAGGTTGAAATCAACAACTTGAGGCATTGTATGATTTGGATTAAGTTAGTTTGGGTGTATGTAATGTTGATATGAGATAAGAACAAGTTAGTATGTCATTATTCCATTGTTAGGTATTCAATCATGATGCTTGCATTTAATAACATAGAGGGTGAATGTGTGCAACAAGTAGCAAACTCATCATCATTATATTTTGCAAGAGTGTGAGTGTAAAAAGAAAGCTCTAAATGAACTTGAGGTGTTAGTTGAAGTATTAATCCATTATAATTTGCATTTATGTACCCATGTGTGTCAAGGCAAGTTCTTAGTCAGTTTCCTTATTTATAAAGAAATCTTGAACTTTTGGTTGACATGAAATAGGTAAAGGGTCTATGTTCAGTTGGAACAAGTGTGATTTAGAGTGCAATCCTCTTGTAGGAGTGTGAGTTTCATTTGAATTATCTTATTTCATAGGCAATTATAAGAGTGTTACACTATTGTTATTGTATGTTTAGAATACGTATGTTATAAGATTGCTAGGGATAGTCATAGGTGTCTTTTCTTATAAAGAGCATTGCTTAAGAGATATCCTATTGTGCCACTTGGTTGTGGCACCACATTCACCATGGCACATAAACTTGAAATCTAAGCCATCAATGAGGGGAAATTGAAACTATGAAACAATAATTATATCTTTAAATCTAATGACCATTCCTTTACCAAAACCATTAACCAACCCAACCATCCCAATACCAAAATAGAATCATCAACAAATGTGGTTTTTCTTAAAATCACTTCACTACCAACATTCAACCAACCCAATCAAACCACTTCTTATAACACTTCCACCCAACCAAACCAAAACCAAAACTAAGCTCCTCTAGAACAATATACTCCCATAGGGGAGTCTTATTCTTCAGTTTTGGATAAATTACTCAAAGACAACACCATCCAACTTTCACCTATCAAACCACCACAACACTTTGATGCTTCTCTCCCTATGCCTAATTGGTATAGTGAGAATGATCATTGTTCCATTCATTGAGTTATTGGACATGATGTAAGTAGGTGTAATACTTTCAAAAGTGTTTTCCAAAGCTTGATTGATAGAGAAAAAATTGCATTTGATAATCCTAATACACCTCCTAATCAGTCCCTTGACATTTTCTGCAAACCTTTTCCTAACCACACTCCTTATACCCATCACCTTAAAAAATCTATCTAAATAATCTCACTCTCATGAGGTACACATGATCAATGTTGTTATTAGTGAGCCCATTGTTGAGGAGACCATTACCTCAACCACCTCTTCCTTTATTCCACTTATTGGATTCATTTGGACATCCAAATAGAGGAATCAACCACCCCTCTCTCTTTACTTGATGAGACCTTAGCTTTATCTACCTCTCCTTTGATGAAAACACCAAAGGAGATAACCATTTCTTTAACCACCTCTTTTCCTACTCCACCCATTTAAGTGGTATAACCACCCACCATTCCTTTATACACCCAAACAAAGGAAGCAACCATTTTCATTCCTTCACTTTGGGACATTACACCTACCTTTGATATCATACCGCCATTCATTCTCTCTTTGAAAAGTATCTGATAAGAAGATATTACATTATGCACTCAACCATTAATTTAAGAACCTTCCATCAAAAACCAAGATGAAGGAACCATTCCCTCTCCTCCACCTAGGGTCTTAACCTTTGAAACCAATTACCAAGGAATAAAACCTATTTATAAGCCCTTTTCTAACCTATTCTAAAGTCTGTAGTTCACCTCTCAACCAAACCTTGATAGAGCCACTTTTTGGCAACATCTTGGGCTCCCTTACCAAAACAAATATAAATATTCAAACTCACTTGAATCCACCCCTAAAACCATTATTTATTCTTCATCAAATACCTCTTCCTCCATATATATAGTAGAACCATCCAAACCACCTCTACCTAAACTTGTTAATGCATCTTATTCCTCCCTTACCAAACCTATCAAGAATCTAGGAATTCTACCTACACCTAGCCCCACTCATCCATCTTTAAGGTTAGACTTAACTCCATCTAGTCCACCAAAGAGACCCCCAACCAAACCAACTAAGAGGGAGAAGTTACCCAAACCTCTACCTTGAACTAGACCTATACCATCTCCTTCCCTCTTACCCTCTATCTTAATACCCCATCCTTATACCATCCCAACTACCTCTTATTCCTCTAGTAAACCATCTCCCTTCTTTCTACTGACACATACAGCTACCAGACTATTTATTTCCCTACCATTATTAAATAGCCTATCTACCTCTAATTTCCTACCTATATCCAAAACTTCCTCATCCAAACCAATCGCCTTTGAAACAACCACAACTAAGCAATGCCAACCACAACAATCTACCAAAACCATTTCACCACCTATAACTCCCAAGGTGAATCCTAATTCTAAGAAGGCTCCCACTCCTAAAACCATAAACCCCTCACCTTCAACACCCTTGATTGAATCTTATTCAACCTTGTTACAAAGGTTGTTGCAAACCTCTTCTTTTAGCCTACCACCTATTAAACTAGTCTACCCTTATAGTACCAACCCCTTTTGGTTTAATGATAATTTGATCTATGCATACCATAGGGCACCTAGACATGACACAAAGAACTATAAATATCTACAATGACTTATTCATAGCCTATGTGATGAGGATGATCTGTTATTAGATGAACCTCATTTTCCCTTTTTACCAACCCAACTACCTAACCACCCCATCCAACACTTACCTACTCCCCCACTTTCATATAAGACTGAGGAGGAGGAATTGAAGTAACCATATATCCTAAAAAAATCCCCTAATCCACACCATTCATATGGTTATCCGATTTTAGGCCCAACAGAAGGATAAGGTAAAAGCCAAAGTGTCCATTTCATGGACATACCCTTCTAATCCTCAACCTTCCAACCAAACCCAAACAAATTTACCCTCACCTTTACCATCACCTAAGCCCAAAGTATCCATTTTGGGAGCCTCTCCCTCCAACCCCTTTAAATCCATCCAATGTGTAGTTTTAAAACAACTTCACTAAACACTGGTGAAGATGAGCCTTTATGAACTAATCAACACCTCACCCCACCATCATCAGGCACTGATAGAGGATCTACAATCCATAGAGGTTCAACTAGAAGATACTCAACCCATTGCATCCTTTGTTGGAACCTTCTAACTTACTACCTCTATCACCTTTTAGGATTTTAAGATACCTCTTGTCCACTCTCAGGATCTTGATCCTCCCCTCTTCATTACTACATTCATCAATCAAACCCTCATCAAAATGGTGATGATTGATGGAGGATCTAGGATCAACATTATCTCCTCCCATGATTATGACCAACTCTAACTACCTAAGAATATCATGTTAGAAAGTGTAGTAGTCCTCTGCTCTTTCAATGACACCATAACCACTACCTTGGGGATAATTATTTTCCATATCCACTTGGGACCTCATACCATTCTTGAAGTATTTTAAATTATATAGAGCAAGTTATAATACACTATTTTACTTGGAATCCCTTTGATCCATGCCATGAGTTTTGTCCCTTGTACCTTACACCGATGTGTCAAATTTGAGCATGAAGGTCAAGTTATTACCTTCAAAACTGACCCTAGTCCTTTTTATTCTTTCAATATAACATAGCAGCCCAATGATGTTCTTCTTCATCCCTCATCCAATTCACAACCAACTACCAACAACACCATATCACCAACCAAAACCAACAAAACTTCCATTCCTACCATTGATGAAGCTTCATATATATATCAACAATCCTTTCTTCTCAAATTCCTATAGAGGACCCCTTGGAACCCACGTCCTAATGTCTCTCACTTGGGAAATATCATCTTTTAGCCTTGGATGCTTTCCCTACTCCTCAATAGTATGGGAACCCCAAGCATCACCCTTCCTATAATCCTAACATCAGAACCATTGTCCCTTTCAGGCTTCCCAACCACCAAACAAACTTTATCTATGGTGGAATTGAAAAACCACTTCTTACTTCTACCACTACCTCTTCTATCCAACCATTTACCTCTAACTTCTCCTACCTAGACAAACTAGCATTTTCTAAACTATACCTTTATAGGTGTGCCTAGAAGGGATTTGGCCTCAGCCTTTTTGAACATGGACCTCAAAATCTACCTACCATCAAAACTCAAAAACCTCATGAGATATTTATCCTTGGATTTGTACCACTTGAAGAACCCACTGATTCACCCAAACCCATTACCACCATTGAGGAAGACATCCCTTTCTCACCTACCCAACCTACTTAAAAGTTTGAGGATTTTGACATCATTCCTAAATTTTTTAGTCCATACTGTTAGTTTAGGCCCTCTCACTTATCAAAAGTGTGGCCAAAATAAAATCCTTCCTCTCATCCATCCTGAAATGATAGAGAGAGACTCTCCTACCATCAACACCATCCAATGTTAGGATGATGATTCCATTCTTACCTACCTCAGTGCATGGGATTATTCCATCCATAAATCCCTTTCTCCTAAGAACCAAACCATGTTGAATGAATCCACTAATGATGTCAGCTTGGGTACTTAGGATAACCCTCATATTGTCAAGATTGATCAATCCCTAAATTTTGTAGAGTAACAAGATTACCCTTCTTTCCTTCAACATTGTAGCACATCATTTTCTTGGTTCTATCAAGATGTGCCTAGAATTGACCTTTCCATATCTGTCCATAACATCGTCACTCATCCTAAGGTTAAAACTATTTAGTGAAAGCTTCATAGGATGCACCCTCACATAGCCCTTCTAGTTAAAGAAGAGCTTTAACATCTCTTGTCTGTCAATTTCATCCAACCTATTGATTATCCATAATGGGTTTCTAACATAATTTCTATAACCAAACCCATAGGAGGACTTTGCCTCTATATCAAATTTTGTGACCTCAACATCACTTGCCCAAAGGATGACTTCTCTTTGCCTAGCATTGAACAACTTGTTGATCTTACAACTAGCCATGAGATGTTATCTCTCATGGACAGCCTTTTAGGATATAATCAAATGTTGATTACTCCTAAGGATCAACATAAAACCTCTATCATCACTCCATGGGGAGCCTTTTGTTACAGGGTCATGCCATTTGGTCTAAATAGCATTGCAGCAACCTATTAGCATGTAATGACCTACATCTTCCATGATCTTATCCATAAAATCATCAAGGAATATGTAGATTATCTCCTTGGGAAATCTAAACATTGCAAATATTACCTAGTTGTTTTTACTATCATCTGTTATTGCCTTATCCATTTTCATGTCAGGCTCAACCACAAGAAATGCATTTTTGGTGTCCTTTCAGGAAATCTCCTTAGCTTTATCATTTCTCTTCAAGGAATCAAAGTATACACTACCAAAATTAGATCAAGCATGAAGATGCCTCCTACCCAACTTAAGGAACTCTGTAGCCTACAAGGGAAGCTATAATCCATCTGTCTCTTCATCTCTTAGCTATCAGATATATGTCAACCCTTTTACCATCTCCTCAAGAAAGACACTTCCTTTAAGTGGACCAAGGACTATCAACAAGCCTTTGATTCACTTAAGGAATACCTCCTTTCTCCACCTATTCTTATCCCTCCTAGAGAAGATCAAACCTTATACCTTTATATATCTGTCACTGACCATTCCCTAGAGGTAATGCTTTCTCACCATGATGAATAGAGCAAAGAGTAATCTATCTAATACATTAACCACACACTTATAGAGTATGAGACTCAATATACCCATCCAAAGAAACATTTCCTTGCCTTATTCTTTATGGCTTCTAAGCTATGCCATTACCTTTTTAATCATAAAACCAATGTCATCACTAATATAGACCCTCTCAAGTACATGCACTCTAAACCATACCAAAACTAGCATATGGATAAGTGGATCATGCTCTTAGCTGAGTTTGATCTTGAGTTCCTCTAGAAAAAGTTGAGGAAAGGATGAGTGATTTTTTACCAATTGGATGAAGTTCCTCTACCAAAAAACCAACCACTTTTTCTTGCATTTTAAGATGAATCCATTGTAACTCTTTCACAAGAGGACCCAACCTACTAAATGACCATGGTTTTTGATGGTTTTAAATGCCAACATGGAGGGGGTACTAGAGTTATTCTCATTCCCCTTAATGGTGAACCTCTTCCCTTTTCCTTCAAACTTGACTTTGAGTGTACCAACAATGTGGCTAAGTATGAAGCCCTAGTAATAGGTCTCGAAATCACTCTAACCTTGGGAATTAATATCATAAATATCTTTGGCAATTCCCAAATTATGGTTAAATAGGTCAATGGGTCCCACCAATGTAATAATGATGTCTTCCAAAATTACGAACAACTATTAGACATACTTTTAGCATCATTCATTTGTTACCTTATCTAGTTTGTTTCATGATCTACCAACAAGTTCACAGATACAATGGCTTCCCTTGATTCCTAAATCCCATCTCAACCTATCAAGTCCAAACTGTTTATCACCATTCATCATTTTTTCACACCTTCCTATATCCACTATGACCTTACATTTCTAGAGTGGAAGCATCTCCATCAGACATTTGGTAAAACCAAACTTTTGATTACCTCAACTTCAGTATCGTTCCTCCATACCTCTCTCAAAATACTTGAAGAACCTTTGTTCAGAGTACCTCTCATTATACCATACTAGGGGGAATCCTTTACAAATGTGGCTTTAATAGACTCCTTCTTTGTTTCCTTCACAATCATGAGATCTCATATGCCATCAAGGAAACACATGATGAAATCTATGGGGGACACTTTAGTGGTTTGAATGTCACTCAATGTATCTTTTTCCTTGGCTACTATTGGCCCACCCTCAACTAGGATTGCTATGATTATGTAAAAAGGTGTGTTAAATGTCAATAACATGCTAACTTATGTCACGCACCTACCCATGTCCTTAAAGTATCCAAATGTTATTAACCCTTCTCACAATGGGGACTCAATCTCATTGGGGAAATCAATCCTCATTCTTCACAATGACATCAATCTATCATTACCACCACTAATTATTTCACTAAGTGGGGTAAATCCATTCCTCTTATCTTGACCAAGGTTGAGAAGATTGTTTATTTCATCAACCACCATATCATCTGCTACTTCATTATTCTCATAATATCATCATTGATAATGGAAAATCCTTAAAGAATAAACAATTCTAAGGTCTTTATGATGTATTCAAAATTAAGTTAAGCTTTTCCTCACCTTACCATTCACAATAAAATAGATAGGCAAAAGCCTCTAACAATAACCTTAACAATATTCTAACCTAATTAGTCAGTGACTTAGGTTGGGATTGGCACTTGCACATCCCTTTTACTTTATGGGCCTATCGCACTAACATTCAAACCTCTTGGGTGCTATCCCTTTCTATATAGTCTTTGTAGTAGAGGTAGTTTTGCCTCTCAAAGTCTAGATTCCCTCTCTTTGCATATATTTACAAGAGATCATTTACAAGAATGACTATCATCAAGAATAAATAACATAATTGGAGCTACTTGATGAAAAATGCCTCGTAGCATTTAACCATCTTCATGTCTATCAAGAATGAATTAAGCACACTTATAATAAGCATCTGAAATAAAGTGAATTCAATATCAGAGACCTCATATTAAAGGAGAACCAACATGTAAATAATATGGAGAAAAACAAAAGAGGAAAATTTTCTTTTAATTAGATTAAACCCTACATTATAACCTATAAGTATGGATCAGGAGCATATCATTGGTCTTCTGTTGAAAGCAAACCAGAACTTGAGCCTCTTAATACTTTGCATCTGCATCCTTTCTTTTGTTAAAAATAAGGATCAAACTCACTCTATTGTCTACCTTAAGATAGTCCCTTAATTTATGATATTATCACCTTCACTTACCTATCCCTCTTCCTTTGAGAATAATTGATTACAACATAAAACCATGTGATTAACTATCATAGTCATAATCCAATCTTAAATATGGGTACCATGGCTCTACCCATGGCATGGTTCTTATGGATACTTTTCTTCTCTTACCAGACAAGATCCCATGATCATTTCTCTCTCAAACCACTCATTTCACCCATCATTAACCTCTTGTGCTAAAATTTTTTCCCTCATAAAGGTAAACCTATAAACCTAACTAGACTTGTCCATGTCTAAAACATAGCATATCAAAACACTTCAAGATACCAAAATATCACTTGGGTCAACATCTCTAACATTGTGAATTACTCCCTTGAAGGAAAACTACACAAAACTTAATTGCTTAAAAGATAGACTACTCCCTTAAAGGAAAACTACCAAATAAAACAAATCCAAAACTTAGACCACTCCTTCGAAGGATGGCTAGGTCAAATTTTTCAAAAGAAATCATTTGAAGCTTCCTGCATCGATCAACTTCACCAAACCTATCAAAATTAAAGCAAGTAAAGACCCACTATCAAAATCAAAACAAGCTATCCTAAGAAAGTTGCAATCAACTTTCATATCTAGTACTAGTAGACTTCTCACATCGATCAATCTACACCTAGTATTACAACATGAACTTGCCTAATTTGGTTCTTAGGTCACTTATAGAAGGGGCAAACTAACCTACATAAGGTTACCTTACCTATCCACCCATTCAAATTTCACCTACTACCTATCTTCCCTTCATAACATCTTTTAATCAAGGGATTTTGAGCTCACTTAACACTATTGTGATCAAGACACTTGTTTATCAATCTAAGCATGTGCATGTGAATCATTCAAAAGGTTGAGTTTCCTTAAGCCAATCTAACCTTGGATTTGTTAGGACCTTACCAATAAAAATGCATCATTATTTTTTATTTACCCTCTTCTCATTAGTTCATGTAGACATATGTGTTATGATTCTCATCTCTTTTTCCTAAATTTAGTTTGTTATCTAACTTACTTTATGTATTTTTATCACATCCTTATCTATAATCACATTACATTTCCATAAATATTAACAAAAAACATCAATGATGAATACAACATAGTGAACTATATTCATCAACAAAATTAATGATCAAAACATCATGAATCATATCATGCATTATCTCTCTCTATATATCATCCTATCTATCTACCATCAAAAAATCATACGAACATATATCATATCATAAACAACCTTAATTAAACCACTCATTGTCATATCCATAAAACAAAATCAATGATCAAAATGTCATAAACCATAACATACATTGTCTATCTATATATGTATCATGCTATCCATTTAGCATAACATCACAATAATTCATCTTATAACATCAAATCATAAAAACCACATCAGCATAACCATAAAAAAAAATCACCATGATCACAACATCATATGACATATATCCAACCATAAAACATCCTATCATATCCATGAACAAAACTAGAACTTCATAACCATATTCTAAAAATCACATGCCTAAGCTAATGATTCAAACATCTCATAAAGCATGTGCATAAACCATAAACCAAACTCTAAACCATAACATGAACATGAATATTCATAAACTACATCATGCAAGATAAATAAAATCTATATAATCATCAAACATCATCATATCCATCAAATAAAGATACATGTACCAATGTATGAACCTCTCTCTCATATATATCTTGCATCATCATCACACAAGCTGATATCAAAATAAAAAACATATACATCATATAATACCATATATCAGGCCCTTGGAGCACCACTATTTCTAGCCCCACCTACTCCTGCACTTGCACTACCATCTAGTGTTGGTCCCCCTGATCTACCTGCCTGACCCACTATAGAGGTCCATTATCCTAGAGTAGCTATAACTGGACCACTTGCTAAGTTGGCCATGTACTCTCCATATCAGATTTCCAATGGCAATTATGTCAGCACTATCACCTTATAATATTTCAACTCCTTAATTATAGCTAAGTACCATGACATCAAAATTATATCAGGTGCCCTTCCTACCAGTGTTATTGCTACTCCTACCCTCTATCTCAAGGTATCTCTCTCCTAGGTCACCAGACCAAGAGAGATCCTCACTTGATCTTGATATAATTAATTTAGCCCTATAGAGTGGCCACTTATCCCTATAACCCTTTGATCTAAGCTTGGGTAACTACCAGTGCTGCCTATGCTTGTCCATCCTAGCCACCACCCTATATCAGTGCTCCTATTGGATCTACATCCATGACCTACTAACCCCCATCACCCCATTCAAAATTAGACACTGTATATAGGGCCTAATACCACATTTCATATCCATCCACCACACTAGTGGAATCTATCACTGCTCTTGCTGATAATTCTTCATGATCTAATACAAATTCCTATGGCTACTACTATAAGAGTAAAAACTCTACATCCTCTCTCTGGTATCTTGGAAAAGCTTGTGGAATCCCCTATACATGGTTGAACTACCTTTAAACTCAATTGAATAGGATGAGCTTAGTCCCACCATCCCACCTCCCATATATCCATCATCAGCATTACAGTGATAGAGTGTGATAATTGTAATGTGCCTAGCTAGGTCAGCCCATATATGGCCTCCAAATGACATCACCCATGACCAAACCCTCTAAGTCATCTCTAAACCAATAAACATTTTGATTACCACCACTAACACCTATCAAAGTATAGTCTCCTCTCCATCTCAATAAACCCAATATGAAGTGTACCTTGGTGTATCCATCCTATGGTCACCTTAGTGGCCTCAAAACCCTAATATGCTCATAAGCCCAGAAATGGAGCATGAACCCAAAACTGATCCCATATCATCAGTGTGCTCTGAATACCCAAAGTTCCTTGTAAATCTAGACTAGCAAAACAAGAGCCCACCCAAACATAATCCTCTCCAGCAACATCTCTACCAATACTCATAATAGTAGATATGGAAATCAACCACTACTTGAATCAATTAATGTAAAGTAAGATATCACCACCACCACCACCACCACCACCATCATCATCATCAAACATCAGTCCCATAGATCCCTCTGGTATAAAGTCCTATAATTGAAGCCATCATAATGCCACTTAGCATGGACCTAATCCTCTCCATATAACAACTCCATATAATAATCACTCTCCTCACTCTCTATATGATAAATCAACTCCCCTTGAATGGATAACTATGTGATCTTGAAAACATCCTCTAGTAGGATGTTGATCTCCCCTATTGGTAATAAAAATGTGTTCATGGTTGGGTCCCATATCTTGATGAGAGCCACAATCATAACTGCATCCTATGGTAGGTGCTAATAATGAACCATAACCCCAAGGCCAACCTCCTCCATATGAGTCCACTCATATGTAATCATCCCATCATGAATCTCCATGAAGATATTGAGGACCTGATCCCTCATCTGGATCTAGTCTCATGCTTGCAAAATAACAATGTTACCATGCACACTTAGTTTTTTGAATTGATCTTAGTATTAACATACACCCACCTTTTTCAACCCATTCCAAAATATCACATTAAATTTAACCCATTACCTCTAAAATTTGAACAAAAATCTATTGTTACCCACCACATTCAGATAACTATACCCAACAACTAATTCCTAATTTTTAAATATCGTACCTTAACCTATCGCACCTTCCCTAAACTTATAAAACCTACACCTGATTCTATTCAACAACTTTCTCCATTTAACATTCCTACTTGAAAATTTTCCCCCAAGAACACTGACCCATCAATTAACACACCACCTATCCTAAACTTACACTTAACACTTTACTCAAATAAACCATTTTAACAAATCCTCCAATAACCTTTTTCAACAAAACTTCATCTACACCTTTTTAACAAATTTTCCACAAAATAATCGACTATCGATGGTTGGACCAACCATCAACATTATTTTTATCCACTTTACCCTCGATGTTCAACCATCGACAGCCAGGGTGACCATTGACAGTTGATCCTAGGGACCCTTGACTATCGACAATTTGAGTGCCCCACTTTAAAAAATTTTAAGCACCCCACATAGGTGCTAAACTTTAGAGATCACCTAATCTCACTTAAACCATAACTTGAACTTTTAAATATTACCCTTCTTCGATCAACCATTTGACCATGTCTACCTTGACGTTAGCCATTTTGATTAGAAGCATTCACATGTTTCATGTCGACCTTATAATGGTCTTTTTTACCGCACTAACCATTTTTTCCTTGTTGACCATTTGAAATTTTACCACCTCATGCATGACCAGACCATTTATGTTTTTTAAAGGAGCACTTCTTACCCTGGATACATATGAAAACATCAACCCTATCTATGACACTTATAGAGTAACTCGATCAACTATGACCAACACTGTATACTGGTTACCATATCACTTGTATTTCTAAAACTAACCTTATTTTTATCAACTTGGATAACATTAGTTTGTGTGTGATCTTGACTATCACACTTAGTCACATTTTGTGCACACATCTACAATTCAAATGTCTAACCCCTTTGTCACCACCTCATAACTCACCATATGCCACTTATTAAACCCTAACTTGATTTTGATTTCACCTCATTGAATCTCATTTTGAGGGGGAACACCTTTTCCCATACTCAGGGCAATCAGAAATTTGACCAGTAATTCATTTTTGTTTTGCATCTTGTTAATTCAAAGCCATTTAACAAAAAAAATAAAATATAGACACTAGAAAACTGCACACAACAGTTCTAGTTGTCAAAATTCCTTAGGACCCCTATCAAAAATTGAGTTTAGTTGACCACCTAGTTAACTATTATAAACCCATGATATCTCTTCTCTTTACTTTATTAGTTTAGTAGTTTATGGATGCATATGCTTTGTACATCATCCCATGAGCATTTTGTTTTATCCCACATTCATGGAAAGTAGTAGTTGTTTATATTAGAATTCATATATAAGTAAGTGTTGAGGCCAATGAAGGCATCCAAAAATTATTGTATTGATCTTACTCAAAGGAGGTTGCCCCTTTGAAGTGATCTACAATCAATATAATCCATTTAGTGTTTCTACGCATTTTATAATTCCATTATTTCTTGCATTTTTATTAACTTGTTACAGGAGGATCTTCTCATTTAGTATCAAAGTGATTTCTAGGGCCAAATTTTTTTCTAGAAAGTTTAAACTTTGTTCTAATTAATAATTTATTTATAGTATTTTTCTCAAAAATTCCTAACTCTATTCTACTATATAACTCTATTCTGTATCACAATAATCTTTTTTGGATCAGGTTAAAACTTGACCACATAACTATGGGATGTGCTTGGGTGAAATCTCTAAAACTCATTTTGAGTAGTACCATAGGAACCCTAAAGTAGTTGGCACATTGAGAGGATCTACCAGTGAAATGGGTAATGACCCCTTCCTGATTGAGTAGTTCTCATTCATGAGGAAAACTAAGAGCTGTCACTAAGAGATAAATCCATCGCTAAATTTGTTTTGAAGAGTGATACTCACTTAGACAACATTGGTGGCTAGAGTGATATCTTTAAAAACTTAGTCAACCATTAAAACTTGGGGCCCATTTCTATTAGGTTCAGAATATTATCATGGAGTATCCAAAAACTTGCCATATCGGATCTACAGACTTGTCATACTAGTTTCAACATATTACAATAGAGTATAAAAAACTACCATATCATATCTTTCATAGAGTATCACCATCCATTCCATACCATTACAGTATCATAAAATCACCATAGTAGATCTACATATTTATTTCATCATATTCCAAGTAGACGTCTTATAGAGCATAGTAATCATAAATAGAAATAGAAACAAAAATAGAAAAAAAAATTATATGTAGCCCTGTTAATCCTCAAACTTTATTCAGAGACCTAAAATTTATTCCCTACATTTTATTCCTTAAGGTCCCATATCCTAATTCCCATAAATCTCAATTTTCCTTTTTTGGGTTTTACCATAACTTCTTCTATTTTTACCTATTTGCCTTGAAATGTTTTCATAGTGTTCATCATCTCTTTCTACTCCTTTGTCCCTCTTTGACAAATTTTCTAATTTTTTCATTTTCACTCTTAAAATTTCCCTCACCTTTGTCAATCATACTCCCACTATGCAAAAAAAATAATTAAAAGCCCCTTTATCCCTTCCATTTTCACCCAAATCCAAAACTTTCCTTAGTAAATGTGTCTTAACTCTAGTTTTCCTATCCATTGGAAAACAAAATATGTTATTAAATTCATGGTAGTAACTCAAACATGAGCAAAAAACATAGAGCATGAAATTTACACCCTCAAGACCCACATTAAATATCTTGATGAAAAAATTCTTGGCCTCAGTATTCAACATACCACCATGAACAACAGATGACATCTATAGTCTTCTTTAGACATTGGGTTTTTTCCTTCCAAAAATTATCATGGGCTAGAGCTTAGTTTTTCTTGATTCAATGGTCTAGATCTAATTGGATGGATCTATTAGGTAAATAATATTTTAGTCTGCATAATACTTTTGATACCAACAAGGTTCCACTTGCATCCTTTCACTTAGAACTTTAAGCCTTAAATGGTATCATTGGTATATCAAGGCTCATGATGAACCCATATGGACTAATTTTTGTACCCTCATTTTATAATAGTTTGGCCCTACTACTTTTGATGACTTAATTAAAGCACTCACTAAAATTTGCCAAATAAGAATAGTGAGAGAATATAAAACAAAATTTGAAAAATTTGCCAATCATAGAGAGGGATTATCTGATGAATTCTTTAGGATTTGATTTGTCTATGGATTAAAAGATGCAATTTTATCTAAGATCAAAACATTCTAACTCAACATAATGATGGAAGCCTTAGGATTAGATAAGTTGGTAGAGGATAAGACCATAGCTCAATAGTGATTCAAATCTAATTTTGTTCTATTCAAAAATATAGATCCACAATAATCTCAAATAATGGCAGCCCCTAGAACCACTCCTATAAAGCATTTGACTAAAGTAGAGATGCAAGATCATAGTGAAAAAGACTATGTTATAACTGTGATGATAAATTCACTCGAGGACATTGATGTGTTGATTAAAAGCTCTACTGATTGGATGTGAACTCTCTACCTAAAATTGAATATTGGAAAGATGTTCAGGATACAACAGATGATCCAAAAGAAGCTCAACCAATTATGGAACTTGCTTATCAATAAGATCAACCAGAGATCTCTCTCCATGCCTTAGTAGGAGTCACTACTCCACAAATCATGCATGCCAAGGGTTACTTCAAGAATCTTCCTCTCATAATAATCATTAATTTGGGTAGCACTTATAACTTCATTGACCCTTGGATCAGCAAATAGGTCGATTGTTTTATTCATCCTTGCTCCAACTTTGAAGTCATGATTGCCAATGGGGGCACATTACCTTGCAAAGGGAAGTGTCACAATGTGCATATCTCTATTAGAGATTATAACTTACATTTAAACATGTTTTCTTTTCCATTAGGTAGATGCGATGTTATTTGAGAGCCCAGTGGTTACGCAAACTTCGACCCATCTTATGGGATTTTGATGAACTTTGGATGCAGTGTTTAGATAATAGGCAAAAACACACATTGAAAGGATTACAACCAAGACCTTTTAGCATCATAAGTTCACATCATATATAAAATCTTCTTAAAAATAATTCACATAGTATCATTCCCATCTCCATTCCATTCAAATGCAACCCTCAACAGTTTCCATTACTCCTTCTGACCTACAAACCATTCTATAGAGGTATGCACGTGTCTTTGCCAAACTAGTGGGATTACCACCTTCACAGCTAGAGGACCACCATATTTAGATCCTTCCTAGAAGCATTATTTCTAACTTTAGGTCTTATCACTACCCATTTTATCAAAAAAACTAAGATTGAGATGCTCATTTGAGACTTATTGAAGAAAGGCATTATTCACTCTAGTACCAGCCTATATTCTTCCCCAGTTCTCCTTATCTAGAAAAAAGATGGGTCATGTCACCTTTTCATTGATTTTCATGCACTTAATGAACTCACAATCAAGGATAAGTTCCCAATCCTTGTTATTGATGAGCTTCTTGATGAGCTTCATGGTGCTCATTTTTCTCTAAGTTAGATCTCTGCTCTGGATATCATCAAATCTAGTTTTATGAGGATGATATCCCTAAGACAACTTTTTGCACACATGATGGCCACTATGAGTTCCTAATCATGCCTTTTGGACTCATTATTTCTCTTTAAAAATTCCAAGTATTTATGAATAAAATATTTTATCCATATTTATGAAAATTCATTTTAGTCTTCTTCGATGATAGCCTAATCTATAGTAAAGCATGGTCTGAACATCTCCAACATCTGGAGCTTGCTTAAAGCATGGTCTGAACATCTCCAACTTCTCTCTAACCATCATCTTTGTGAAAAATAGTCCAAATGTACTTTTGGCTAGGATGAAGTGGAGTATCTCAATAATATTGTCTCAGCCAAGGGGTTTGGGTGGATCTTAAAAAAATAGCTACCATGACAAATTGGCCATAGACTTGACACTCAAGAGCCTCTATGGTTTTCTGAGGTTGACTAGATACTATCATAAGTTTGTCAAGTATTATAGGAATATTTAAAATCCATTGAAAGCTATGTTTAAAAAGTATGATTTTACTTGGATACAAGTTATTGAGTATGCATTTGAAGAATTGAAACAAGCTATGTGTACTACACCTATTCTAGCTATGCTAGATTTTTCTAAGACTTTCACTATCGAGACTGATGCTTTTGGTAATGGGCTTGGTGTTGTTCTCCTCCAAGAAGAACACCCAATTGAATTTACCAAAAAATTCCATTTTTGGAAAGAATTTAGTTCTCTCTACTTATGAGAAGGAAATGATGGCCATTTTACTTGTAGTACATAAGTGGTAACCATACCTACTAGGAAATCATTTTTGCATCAAAACTGATCACCAAAGTCTAAAATATTTTCTAGAACAATGGGTCTCTACCCCATCACAACAAAAATGGGTCAGCAAATTCATGGGTTATGATTATGAGATAACTTACAAGAAGGGTAAGGATAATATTTTTATTGATGCTCTGTCTCACACATTTGCAGATTAAGCTTCCCTTTCATCTATTTTCATTCTTATTTTGAATTGGTTAGACAATGTACATTAGGGGTATGTCAATGAATCCTTATTATCTCAAATCATTCAATATTTGGCCATTAACCCCTTGGTTATACTACATTATTCCTAATATGGTGCTTTTATATGATATAAGGGTCATCTAGTGCATCCCCAGAGCATAGATCTTTAACAGGTTATATTATATGAACTCCATGATTCTCCATACATATGGAACTCAAGGTTTCTTAAAAATTATGAGTGGGCATGACACAACTTCTTTTGGAAGGTAACGAAAAAGGCAATTCAAAATATGTGGGTGAATGTGATACCTGCCAACACAATAAGGGTTAAATAACACTCATCCCTGGGTTACTTGAACCCTTGCCCATACCTACTAGGATTTGGACATATATTTATATGGATTTCATTGAGGGGATCCTTAAATATAAAGGGGAAATTCTTGGTTGTGGTTGATTGTCTCTCCAAATATAATCATTTTATACCCTCAGCCATCCCTATACCACCTCAATAGTCGTACAAATTTTCTTGGACCTAATTTTTTGTCTTTATGGCATTCCTTCATCTATTGTCTTAGATCGTGTTGAAACCTTCACAAACCATTTTTGGATAGAACTATTTTGATGTACCAGCACCTAACTAAATATGAGTTCTACGTATCATCCACAAATAGATGGGCAAACTGAAATTGTCAACAAATACTTAGAAATTTTCTTTCATTGCTTCATCTCATATTAATAACATTAGTGGGAAAAGTGGCTCCCTCTCACTGAATGGTGGTACAATAAGTCCTAACACACTTTAATGAAAATAACTCTATATGAAGAGGATTATGGTCAAAAACCACTAGTTATCCTTTCATATACCCCCAATAGTTCATTAGTTCAAGTAATTGACATGATTATCCAAACTTGAGATCAAATCCTTAATACCCTATGGGAAAATCTTCATATGGCATAACATATAATGAAATAATAGGAAGATTAGTACCATTTTGATCACACTTTTAAAGTAGGTGATATGGTTTTTCTTTGCCTAGAGCCCTATAAATAATCCTCCCTAAAAATTAAAGGGTGTCATAAGCTAGCTTCCAAGTTCTATGGGACCTATAAGGTTCTTCAAAATATTGGGTCAGTTTTTTATAAGTTGGAACTCCCACCTTCTTTTCGAGTTCACCCAGTATTTCATGTCTCTTATCTGAAGAAAGTTTTTGGCACAAACGTCAGAGTGCAAACTATTTTACCTAAACTTTATAATGAAGGATCCATTCTTCTTGAGCTGGAGGTAATATTGGATAGGTGCACATGCTAATTTTTCTCCCACTCTATCATTGTGGTTTTAATTTAGTGGCATGGAATGAAACCAGAGGATGCAACATGGGAACCACTATTTTAGATTCAACATTAATTCCCACATCTAAATATTTAAAGATAATTTTTTCAAAGAGGGAGGGCATGTTATGAACCTATGATATCTCTTCTCTTTACTTTGTTAGTTTAGTAGTTTATGGATACATATGCTTTGTAAGTCATCTCGTGAGCATTTTGTTTTATCCCACATTCATGGAAAGTAGTAGTTGCTTATATTAGAATTCATATATAAGTGTTGAGGCTAATGAAGACACCATGAATTATTGTATTGAGCTTGATCAAAGGAGTTTTCCCCCTTAAAGTGATCTATGATCAATATAATCCATTCAATGATTTTTCTCATTTTATAATTATATTATTTCATGCATTTTTATTAACTTGTTGCAAGAGGATCCTTTCATTAGATAACTCATAATTTACTAACTTATACCTTTAAACACCCCTTTTAACCCCAACCTCGACGTATTTACCTTCGAAACTTGACCACTGATGGTCATCACAACCATCAATGGTTATCCTAACCATCGATAGTCAGATTCTCACCTCCTCACCTTCTTAGCACATCACCAGTTATGTGTGAGGTAACATGGCACAATTTAATTTATTTGTCTTATGCGGTGATAATGAACTTTTAAATATCATGACCAATAACCTCACCCTTTAGGCAACCTTCCATCCTTTATCTCTCTTTGCCTATAAAAGGAGGGGAGTGGGAGGTGAAAGGGATACATAATCCATGTTCAAGCTGTCAAATCTTCTTGTGCATTGGTATTCAAGTCTTCAAGCATCTAGTCTTCCTTCAGAAACTCAACACCAGTAAAAAAGACCCAAACCTCTATCAAATTTGTTTTTGAGGCCAAAATACTATTACTTTGACAAAATTGCTTCAGCTTCCAACCATCAATCATCTAATAAGCTACAGGTATATCCGTACTTTAGCATTGTTATTTTGGATTTATAACCCCCTAAACTTGATCAGACCTATCTCTACTAGATCCTTAATAAAATGCTTACCTGACCATTCACTCATTTTCCAACCTCTCTTTTAGTGACCTTCATAAACACATAAGCAACCATCGATGGTTACCCAATCACTAATGGTCATCCCAACCATCGACAGTTACCTAAACATCGACAGTCATCCCAACCATCAATGGTTACCTAACCATCGATGGTTAGCCCAACCATTGATGGTTCACCCAACCATCAATGTTTATTGTGGTATAAAATAATAATAAGTTATTTTCATCCCCTTGCCCTCAACCAAACCCTACTTTCTATGTTTTTGCCTATTCACAGAGTCTATCCTAATTTTATGAACATGACCCCAACTATTTTTAGTATGAGTATTGACCTATTTTTGCTATATTTAGTCATCTTTTTTAATAAACATTTTACTTTCATCTTGTATTACATGCATTTACTTTCATGTTATCTAATGCAAGTACATTTATTTTATCTATATCAACTTAATTGTTATCAATAGTAGATTGATAGCCTCTTAGCAAACACATGCTTTTTGGAACTATCTCATGCTATGCAGTCTAATTAACTATATTGATAACAACCCCCTTTGTTAGTGTCTTTCTTATCTTTAGGTTATTTCTTCCAAGCCAAAGAAGAGTTCTCCTTCATCATCTAGATCATGTGTGCACTACCTATTGGGTTCTTTACACACCCCTTATTACTAGTTTATTACCTTCTTCTAAATTAAAAAATTAGAAAAAATTAAGAGAAAAACCTTCATCACCTTTTAGGATTCAAAAATACCTTCTATCCATTTTGAGGATCCTGATCCCCCCCTCTTCATCACTGAATACATCAACCAAAACCACATCAAAAGGGTGATGATTGATGGAGGAGCTAGTATCAAAATTATCTCCTCCCATGTTTATGATAAACTCCAACTACCTAAGAACATCATATCAAAAAGTGCAGTCTCTTTTATTGAAACTATGGCTACCACCTTAGGGATAGTCATCCTCCACATCTACTTAAGAACTCACATAGTTCCATAACTCTTTCACATTATAGAGGGAAAGTTATAATACAATGTCTTACTTGGATTCCCTTGGATTCATGCCATGAATTGTGTCCCCTATACCTTACATCAATATGTCAAATTCAAACACAAAGGTCAAATTGTTACCATAAAAGTTGATCCTAGTCCCTTTGCATCTTACATCGTGACATATCAACCCAATGATCTTCTTTCTCCTTCATCCACCTCACCACCAACCAAAAACAACACCACCTCACCACTAACAAAAACCAATAATACCTCCACCCCTACCATTGATGAATATTCAACTATCTCATCTATCCCTTCTTCTAAAATACCTGTAGAGGACTTGTTGGAACCCATGTTCCAATGTCTCTCACTTGGAAAATATTGTCTTTTATCTTTATATGCTTTTCCTACTCCTCAAGATTATGGGAAACTCAACCATGATCCTAATTATAACCCCAACATCATAACCATCATCTGTTTTGTGCTCCCTAACCACCAAACCAATTTCATCTATGGGGGACATGATCAATCACTTCTTGCTTCCATCACTACCTCTTCTATCTGACCATTTATCTCTAACTTTTCTTACTCAAAAAAATTAACTTTATCCAAATTATACCTTCATAGGTATTCCTATAAAGGATTTAGCCTTAACTTTTATGAACATAGACCTCATGAGTTACCCACCATCAAAACCCAAAAACCTCATGAACTAGTTGACCTTAGGTTTGTACCACCAAAATAACTCACCAACTCACCAAAACCCATTTCCATCATTGACGAATACATCCCCTCCTCAACAACCTAACCTCCTTCAAAGTTTGAGGATTTTGACATCATTATCCTAACTTTTTTTATTCAATACTATTAGTTTAGGCTCCCGCACCTATCAAAAAGGTGGCCGAACTAAGATCCTTCCTCTCATCTATCGTAAAATGGTAGAAAATGATTCTCCTACCATCAACACCATCCAACATCAAGATGATAACTACATTCTCACCTACTTGAGCATGGGGAATTATTTTATCCATAAATCCCTTCCTCTTGAGAATCAAATCATGTTGAATGAATCCACTATCGATGTCAACTTGGGTACTCAGGATAACCCTCACATTGTTAATATTGGTCAATTCTTAAATTATATAAAGTAAAAAGATTACCCTTCTTTCTTTTGAGACCAAAGCATAGAATTTTATTAGTCCTATTAGGACATGCCCAAAATTGACCCTTTTATATCCCTCCACAACATTGTCACCCATCTTGATGTTAAGCCTATTCAAAAATATCTTCATAGGATACACCCTTGCATTACCCTTCTAATCAAAGAAGAGTTTTAGTGTCTCTTGTTTGTCAACTTCATCTAACCTATCGATTATACTCAATGGGTTTTTAACATCATTCCCATTACCAAACCCATAAGGGGATTTCACCTCTATATTGAATTTCATGACCTCAACCTTGCTTTTCCAAAGGATGACTTCCCTTTTCCTAGCATCAACCAACTTATTGATCTTATAGATGGCCATAAGATGTTATCTCTCATGGACAATTTCTTGAGATATAATCAGATCTTGATTACCCCAAAAGATCGACATAAAACTTCTTTCATCACCCCATGGGGAACCTTCTATTATAGGTTCATGCCATTCGGTCTGAAGAATGCTGGAGCAACCTACCAATTTGAAATGACCTAAACATTTCATGATCTCATCCATAAAATCATGAAAGACTATGTAGATATATTTGGGAAATTTGAATATCATAAGGATCACCTATCCATTCTCACAATCATCTTTGACTGCCTATCCATTTTAACATCCATCTCAACCCTAAGAAATGTATCTTTGGGGTCCTATCGAGAAAGCTCCTTGGCGTTATCATCTCTCTTCAAGGAATCAAAGTAGACCCTACCAAAGTTAGAGAAATTTTGGAGATGCCTCCTCTTACCCACCTTAAGTAACTCTGTATCCTATAGGGGAAGCTTCAATCAATCCATCACTTCATCTCTTAGTTATCTTATAGATATCAACCCTTTCACCATCTCCTCAAGAAAGACAATTATTTTAAGTGGAATAAAGACTCTCAACTAGCCTTTGATTCACTTAAAGAATACCTTATTTCTCCACCCATTATTACCCCACCTAAAGAGGAACAACCTTTATACCTTTATATTTCTACCACTGACCATTCCTTAGGGGCAATGCTCACTCATTGTGATGAACAAAACAAATAGAAATCTATCTAATCTATAAGTCGAATAGTTATAGAATATGATACTTGGTATACCCATTCTGAGAAACTTTACCTTGTATTAGTCTTCATGGCTTCCAAACTTCATCATTATCTCTTAAATCACAAAAAAATTATCATCACTAACACTAACCCACTCAAGTACATGCATTCTAAACCATACCAAAACTAGCGTATGGCTAAGTGGCTCATACTTTTAGCTGAGTTTGACCTTGAGTTATTCTAGCAAAAGTTGATTAAAGGATAAGTCATTGATGACCAATTAGCTAAAGCTCCTCTACCAAACAACCAATAGCTTCCTCTTGCATTTTTAGATGAGTCCATCACAAATCTTTCTCAAGAGGACCCCACCTACCAAATGACCATGTTCTTTGATGGCTCAAAATGCCAGCGTGGTAGAGGTGCTAGAGTTATTCTTATTCCCCTTGATAGTGAACCTTTTTCCCCTTTCCTTCAAACTTAATTTTGAGTCTACCAATAATGTGGCTGAGTATGAAGCCCTAGTTATAGGTCTATAAATTGATCTAACTTTGGGAACTAAAACCATCAATATCTTTGGTAATTCCCAACTTGTGGTCAACTAGATCAATGGATCCTACCAATGTAAGAATGATGTCTTGTAAAAGTACAAACTACTTGTAGACGTACTCTTAGCATCATTTTATCATTACCTTATCTAATATATTTCATGATCTACCAACAAGTTTGTAGATACTATGGCTTCCCTTGCTTCCCAAATCCCATCTCAACCTACCATGTCCAAACTATCTATTAACATCGACCACTTTGTCATACCATCTTATATACATTTTGACCTTCCTTATATTTGTAATGTGGAAGCATCTCCATCAGACCTTTGGTATGACAAAACCTTTTACTACCTTAACCTTGGTATAATTCCTCCTAACCTCTCTAGAAATACCCAAAGATCCTTTGTTTAGAGTGGGGAATCTTTTACAAACATGGTTTCAATGGCCTCCTTCTCCATTGTTTACATAGTCATGAAGCTTCCTATTCTATCAAGGAAACACATGATGGAATCTATAGGGGACACTTTAGTGGTATAGCTATCACTAAATGCATCCTTTTCCTTGGTTATTATTGGCCTACCCTCAATCAAGACTATTGTGATTATGTAAATAAGTGTGTCAAATGTCAACAACATGCCAATTTACATGACACACCTGTCCATGGCCTTCAAGTATCCAGAGACTATTGGCCCTTATCACAATAAGGACTCGATCTCATTAGGGAGATCAATCCTCACTCTTCACAATGACACCAATCCATCATCACCACTACTAAATATTTCACCAAGTGGGTGAAATATATTCCTTTCATATCAACTAAAGCTAACAAGATAATCAACTTTATCAACCATCACATCATTTATCACTTCTATTTTCCCCATAAGATCATCACTGATAATGAAAAATATTTTAAAAATAAGTCTAAGGTCTTTGCAATGATTTTGGCATCAAGTTAAGCTTTTCCTTGCCTTACCATCCATAAACAAATGGATAGGCAAAATCCTCTAATAATACCCTCAACAAAATGCTAACCAAAGTTATTAGTGCTTTAGGTCAGGATTGGCACTTGCACATCCCCTTTACTTTATGGGACTATTGCACTAGCATTCAAACCTCTACAAGTGATACCCATTTCTCTCTAGTCTTTGGATTAGGGGAAATTTTGCCTCTCAAAGTCTAGATTCCCTCTCTTTGCATACCCTTACAAGACATTAGTTCAGAGAGTGATTGTCATCAAGAACATCTAACATGACTTGAGTTACTTGATGAACATCATCTCATACCCCTTAAACACCTTCGTGACTATCAAGAGAGAATCAAGTGCACCTATAACAAGAACCTAAAAGAATGATAATTCAATATCTAAGACTTCCTCTTTAAGGAAAATGAACATGTAACCAATATGGAGAAAATTAAAAGAGGTAAATTTTCTTTCAATTAGCTTGGATCCTACATCATAACCCATAAGTATAGATCAAAAGCTTATCATTTGTCCTCACGTGAAGGCAAACTAGAACTTGAACCTCTCAATTCTTTGCATCTACATCCTTTTTTTTACTAAAAAAGGATGAAAATCACTTTTTTGTCTAACTTAAGCTCATCCCTTGATTTACGAGATTATCACCTTCACTTATCTATCCATATTCCCTTTGAGGATAATCGATTATAACATAAGACCATGTGATTAACCTTCATAGTCATATAGTCTAGTCCTAAATATTGGTACCAGACTCTACCCATATCATGGTTCTTATGGATACTTTTTGTCTCATATTAAGATGAAATCCCATGATCTTTAGTCTCTCAAACCACCCTTTTCACCTATCATTAACTTATTGCAGTAAAGTCTTTCCATCATAAAGGTAAACCTCTAAGCCTAATTAGACTTGTCTATGTCTAGACCTAGCATATCAAAACCATTAGGGATACCAAAATACCATTTGGGTCATATGTTTGTACTATTACAAATTGATCCCTTAAAGGAAAACTACACAAAAAACTAAATTGATTAAAAGATAGACTACTCCCTTAAAAGATAGCTACAAAATAAACAAATCCAGAACTTAGACCACTCCTTTGAAGGATGGCTAAGTCAAATTTGTCAAATTAATCTTTTGGATCTTCCTATATTGATCAGCTTCACATACCTATCAAAATAAAAGCAATTAAAAGACATAATATCAAAATCAAAATAAGTTATCCCATAAAAACCATAATTGAATTTTACATATCTAGAATTAGTAGACTTCCTAGATCGATTAGTCTACACCTTACATTAAGATATGGGCTTGTTTAATTTAGTTATTAGGTCACCTATAGAAAGGACAAACTAACCCACATAAGGTTACCTTACCTATTACCCTATCAACCCATTAACCCATCACCTATCTCCTCTTTATACTATTAATAAATCAAGGGATTATGAGCTTACTTAACACAATATGATCAAAACACCTTTTTTATCAACCAAAGCATGCTAATGCAAAGAATTTGAAAGGCTTAGGTTCTTTAAGTCAATCTAACTTTGGTTTTTATTAGGTTTTTACCAACAAAAAATAATCATGCCATTTTCGTATCTCTTCATCATTTGTTCATGTAGATATATGTCTCATGATTGTTATCTTTTTCCCACATTTAGTTTGTTATCTAACATACTTTATGTTCTTTCATTACCATATTAGATATCCATGATCATAGCAATCAATCAAAACATCATTATCATAAGAATAATAACCATTTACCATAAACATTATAACACTATGAACCATTTCTATGAACAAATCATATCAATAATCCTAAACACCATAAACCACATCACACAATTATGATCAAGACATCATAAGCCACATCATCTATCTATCTATAGTATCATCCTATCCATTTACCAAAAAAAATCATGAAAAAACACCATCATATACATCTATCTATCTAAAGTAGTATTTTATCCATTTACCATAAATCAAACCATCCATAATCATAAACATCATATCCATAAACTAAACAAAACATCATCTAACATCATCACATGCCTAAGCTAAAGAGTCCACATCTCATAATAACAAACCATAAACATAAACCATAAACCATGATCACAACCATAACTCTATACCATCAAAATTATCTATATGTCACATCCACCTCCATTAGAACTTTTATATATTTTCCTTCTCCAACCAACCATTAAACCATGTCCACCTTGACATTGGCCATTTTTGACCTGAACAATCACATATTGTGTGATGAACCTTGCATTGATCTTTTTGAACACACTGACCAACCTTTCCATGTTGACCATTTAAATTTGCACCACCTCATGCACAACTAAACCATTTATTTTTTTCAAAGGAGCACTTCCTACCTTAGATACCTACATAAACTATGACCCTATCTAGGAAACTTGATACAAATAAGTTTATCAGCTATGACTAATGCTGTGGATATGTTATCTCATCACTAATCCTTCTATAACTTACCTTATTTTTACCAATATTGGCAACTTTAGTCTTTTCATGATCTTGAATATTACACTTAGTCATATTTTGTGTGCATGTTTGCATTTTAAATTCTCAACCACCCTTACCACCAACATCATGATTCACCATACATCACTTATCAAACCCCAACCTGATTTTGGTTTCACCTCATTGACTTTTGGTTTGAGGGGGAACACCTCCTCCCATACTCGAGGCAGTCAGACCTTTGACCAAGTAATCCATTTTTATTTTACATCTTATTGATTCAAATATGCATAATAAAAAAGGGTAAAATGTAGACACTAAAAAACCCTACTAGGTGTCAAAATGCCTTAGGACTCTTTAGGGACCACCTAACCCTTATCAACCTACTGACTAACCCTTTAAACCTTGAGTATAGTTATCTACTTAACTAAATAAAGTCACTAACTTACTAACTTGAACATTAACCCACCTATTTTAACCCACCTTGACCTCTTTTCCTTTGAACACTCGACCATTGATGGTTAGCTTAACCATCGATGGTTATCCTGATCATCGATGGTCAGGTCCTCACCTTCCTAACTCATCACCAACTGTGTGCAAGCTAATAAGGCATGTGTTAATATGTTTACTTTGTGTGGTGCTAATGAACTCCTAAGCATTGAAATCAACATGCCAACCTACTAAGGAACCTTCTATCCTCCATCTCTCTTTGCCTATAAAATAAGGGGAGTAGGAGGTGAAATGGTTCCATAATCCATCAATAACTAGAGCATTTGAGCATCCATGTATTCAATTCTTATAGCATTCAATCTTCCTTCATCAACTTGATAACAATAATAGAGAACCGAACCTCTACTAAATTTGTTTTTGAGGCTAATGTAATATTACTCAATCAAAACTGCTCCAACCTTTAACCATTATCTATCTAAGTAAGCTATAGTATACTTATACTTTTTTTTTTAATTAGATTTCTAACCTCCCTACCTTGACCAGATCTATCTACATCTTACTCTCTAACTTTCAGATCCTTAACAAAATCCCTACTTAAGTATCAACCTATTCTATAACTCTATTCATAAACACTTTGAAACCCATAAATAACTACCAACAATTATCACAACCATTGATGGTCACCCCAACTGTCAATAGTTACCCAATCATCGATGATCACTATAGTGAGAAATAAAAATAAGTTATTTTAGACCCTTTACCCCAACCAAACCTAACTCTTTGTTGGCAACTTTGGCTAAGGTTAGTAATATTTTCATTGATGTCACATGGTCTATTACACATTAATGACAAAGGCATCAAGTTGTGATGAGTATAATAGGTCAGTTGTAGAATTCTCATAGAAAACTCATATGGAGGACATACTCAAGCTTGTGCTTATTCTATGTGGTCTAAGTTATGAGTCCTATGGATGGAAGGAGCAAGAGATATGCAAGTGCAAATGAAGGACTCCCAAGTAGCTAAAAGGTATCTGAACACTTGGTCTATTTTACAAAGCTTAGTCCACTCTTTTGAAAAATGTATTGAAGTCTATTTTATCAGCAAATGTCATATTCATTTTTTTCAAAAAATTATATAAGTCATTTATTTAGGAAAGATGCAAGAGTGCTTGTCAAACAAGTTTTTTGATGAAATGTTTTCAAAGGAAAGTGTCCTTTCGAAGGAAAGCTGAGAAGGACTTTATAATATTTTTGAAGGGTATGTGAACCCTTTCAAAAATACAAAGGATAGATGGAGGATTATGAAGTCTCTTTTTGAGAAAGCCCAAAGGGCAAGTAGACAATTTTGAAAGGTCTTTTAAGAAAGCTTGAAGGGCAAGTGGAAAATTGGGATAAGATCGAAGGGTCTTTTGAAAAAGCTCGAAGGGCAAGTGGAAAAAGTTGAAGGGTATTTTTGAAGGCCCTAAAGGGCAAGCGGATAGTTCGGACAAAGCTAAAGGGTCTGTTGGAAGACCCTGAAGGGTAAGTGGATGATTGGGAGAAAGCTAAAGGATAGTCTTGAAAGATCCTGAAGGTCAAGTGCACTTTTGTGAAAGTCTGAAGGGTATGTTAACCCTTTGAATAAAGATGAAGGGTAAGTCAAAAGAAGTTTTAAGGGTATGTGAACTCTTTCAAAGACACCAAAGGGCATCTTTCAAGAAGCCGAAGGGCATGTTTCAAAAGTTTGAAGGGTATGTGGAACTTTGAAGAAATTTTGAATGGTAATTTGGGAGGTCCCGAAGGGCAAGAGGACCTTTAGAAGAAAGCCAAAGGATAGTCTTGAAAGACCTTAAAGGGTAAGTGCACCTTTGAGAGAGAATCTAAATGTAAGGTGAACCCTTTCAAACAAGCCAAAAGGTAATTTTGGTGGAAAGCCCTAAGACAAATATTTTGGGAAAAAATCTCGAGATAAATAATCTAAATAAAGTTGGGGAAAATTTATTGAGACAGATACTTCAAAGAAAAGTCCCAAGACAAATAATTTGAAGAAAGTCAAGAAAAAGTCTCAAAAGGAGGAGCCTAAAAGAAAGTTTGATGAAGAAGAACCTGAGAGCCCAGGACAAAAATGTCCAACCAAGAAGATAAGCCCAAATAGAGAAAATCCTGATGGACAAAGAGCTCGAGAAGGATAGTTTGGGAAAATAGCCTGAGATGAATAAGTCAAGAGAAATGAACTCGAAGACTATAGCCTAAGCCTAATATGAAGAGCCCAAGGAGATGAGCTCAAAAATATGAGTAAGGGAAAATGAAATAGATCATTTTCAAAGACAAAGGCAAATGTTGAGCATAATAAAAAAGGGTAAAGGATCGAAAGTGATCCAACTATAGAAGACATATTAAAGGGGCTCGATAGATAGACTTGGCAAAAGAAAGAGACAAAAGGAAATTAATTAACACGTTCCAATGGGTAAGTGGATAAATAGATAGATAAGTGAACAAGACCCAAGATTGATTATTCCAATCATAATACTATGATGATCCAAGAATCAGTGTAGTTAAAACTTGAATCCTGTAGCCATCAAAAATAGCAAAAGAAAAAAGACAACTAATGATACAAGAATCAAGACACAAAAATATGAAAAGTTAAATGTGTATTAAATATTTGAGAACCGGTTAAGAGTAGACAATGTGTGAATGCAATTGGAATGGACCAACCCTAAAAAGCTCATAGAATATAACATGACTTAAAGAATATTTTCAATTTGCTGATATTATGATTGCCTTCACTATGATTGCACTTTTGCAAGAAAGAAAAAGGATCTCAATAAAAGTGATATGTACAAGGAAGAGTGAATGACATGTGCAAGGAAGAGTGAACGACATATGTACAAAGAGTGAGAGACAAATGTAGTCAGAATAAAAGAAAAAGGTAGACATAGAAAAGCATATAGTAGGAGGAAGAGAAATGAAACACATTTAAACAAAGCCTAATCTAATGTATGAAGATATAAGGAGAAAGACACAAGTAGATAGAGATTGAGCAAGTAGAAAAATAAAAAACACATAGATAAGAAAAGGAAAGTGAATAGCTATAGATTAGACTTGTAGCAAAGGACATTGAACTAGATTCACTTGTGAATATATTTTTTAAATTGGAGTTAGCTCCATAAATCAGGTAGGTGGGTGCCTACATTCAAAATGAGTTGGTGCTCAGTAAGGAGACTGGTGTCTCTAAATGATTAGTGTCCTTGATTGTAACTAGTGAGGTTAGTCAGTAAGACATTTTGATGAGACTGGATTAGAATGATCGATTCTAATAGTTATTTCTCATCATGGTTTTTTCCTTTGGGGTTTCCATGTAAAATACTAGTGTTGTGTGTGTGTGTGTGTGTGTGTGTGTGTGTGTGTGTGTGTGTGTGTGTGTGTGTGTGTGTGTGTGTGTGTGTGTGTGTGTGTGTGTGTGTGTGTGTGTGTGTGTGTGTGTGTGTGTTTCTTCTGTATTTGGTCATTGATTTGCACATGAACTTATATCCTCTGTAAAAAAATTTAGGCAAACTAGTTTTAGCTCATTTACTAATTCACCCCCCTCTTAGTAGATAATTATGTTCAATAATTGGTATTAGAGCTCAAGTTCCTTAGGGAAGTTTAATAAACTCAGGTAGGTCTTGGTCAGTGAACACAATGTCCAATCAATAAGGATCCTCCTAAAACAAGGTACCTCTATTTGATGGATCTAACTATGCTTTCTAGAGCATACGAATGGAAGCCTATTTGTCTTCTTTAGGATTTTATGTATGGATGTCAGTAGTCAATGGATATACACCTCCAGCTATACCTCCTACTAATTAGGATACCAAGAAGGCATATGATAGTAATTCCAAGGCAAAAAATGTTATTCTTTGTGGGATTTTAAATTTAGATTTTGTCAAAGTCATGCATTACAAGAGTGTACAAGACATCTGGTGCAAGCTAAAAGGCATCTATGAAAGAGACAACAAGGTGAAGCAATCCAAACTACAAACAATCAAAGGGAAATTTGAAAGTCTAAAAATGAGTGAATAAGAGAATATTAAAAATTACCTTGTCAGGGTGGATGAGATTATGAACGTTATCAGGGGTTAAGGTGAAGAAATGGAAGATTCAACTATAGTCATGAAAGTTCAAATATCATTGCCCTCAAGGTATGATTAAAAAATCTCTACAATAGAAGAAGCAAGGGACTTGGATAAGCTCACTATTGATGAGCTGCATGGAACATTCATAGTGTATGAAATGAGAATGGGAGAGACAAACACATTTAAAGAAGAAGTTACATTCAAAGTAGTAAAACCAGCTAAGGATGAAATAACCACATCTAGACTTGAGGAGTCTGATGGAGAAGAAGCTAACTTTTTTAGAAAGCTAAAAAGAGGACCTGATAAGTACAAAGGCAAACCACCTTTCAAATGTTTCAACTGTGGAAAAGTGGGACACTTTGTTTCTAAATGTCCTCATAATAAAAGAGAAAATTATGAGCAAATAGAGATTAACAAAAAGGTAAAACCTCACAATACATATAGGAGAAATTTATTTAAGAGTAAAAAGAGCTTATATAAAAAAGAAGACAATGACTTAGAGGCAGATGGTGATAGTAACAATTTGGATGATGATCAGGACTACATTTTTATAGTAAGGGAAAAGGAATATCTATTCATGGCTGAAGAATCTACATCCATAAGTCAAGAACCAGAGGAAGATAAATATTGGGATGAAGAAGAGCAAGGAGAGATTGATCTAGAAAGAGAACTATTTTGTGCTCTAGGAGAGATCGAGAAACTAAAGAAAGAGAACTCTAAATAGAAGAAGCACACACAAAAGGAACTTGAGAAATCTAATCAAATGATAGTAACTCTGAAAATTCAAGTTAAGGAAGTGAAGAGAATAGAAGAGGTAGTTAGGAAGGAACTATAGTCCAAAACTAAAGAGTGCATGAACTTGACGTAGAGATTGTAACTTTGAGAAAATAACTAGATAAATCTCTAAAAATGACAAAGAGTCAAACATCTTAAATGAATTAATTAGCTATCAAAAACTCTCAAATAAAAAATTAGGTATTGGATATGAGAAAGGTAAAGATTCCTCGACTAGTATGTCAACTAATCTATATGACATTTTCAAGATAGGAGGAGGAGCAGAACAAAGAAAATAAAGGATAACAAGGAGAATAAGATTGACTCAAACAAAGTCGATGAGAGTAGAATTTTTTTGAAAGGAAGCATGAGATCAAAGATGTTGAAGGATATACCAAAGTTACAAACTTGAAGAAGTAAAAGGCTATAAGAGGTTAATGCATGGTGCTAAAGAATGTTACAACTAGGTACTATTCATACTTTTATGGTTATTGTTGTAGTTGTATTCAATTTGGTCATAGGACCATTGAATGTAGAGTTGTGCCTATAATAAGAACCAACTTTGTAAGTAGAAACACATTTTCTCCTTTGCTAGACTCAAGTACAATATGCTATAACTGTGATAACTTTGGTCATGTAGCCAAACACTGTAGGACTAACTTTGCAGTGTCCAAAGCAAACAATGTAAAGAAAGGTAAATCATCTAATGATAAAAAAGGTTCAAAAGTCATTCACAAGGAAAAGAAGAAGACATATGAAAAGCCCAAGGAAATGTGGAGAGTGAAGAATCAATCCTTGATTGCCCAAACAACAATTCATGCCAAAGATCATAATTTATGGGTAATAGACAGTGGATGTTTGAAGCACATGAAAAGTGACAAAAGCAAGTTTGTCAAGCTAAGCAAGTGTAAGGAAGGAACTGCCAGTTTGGGAGATAATACAACATTAAGGATCGAATGGAAAGGAACCTTGAATATAGATGGAAAACTTCCTACTCATGATGTACTCTATGTTAAAGGACTTAAACACAATCTGCTAAGTGTTAGTCAAATGTGTGACAATGGATATGAAGTCACATTTGATGCTGAAGGCTGCAAGTTGAAAAGATCTGGCAAAATAGTCATAGAAGGGAGAAGAACTAAAAATAACATCCACAATCTTGTTGAGGTTAACAATAATATCTACCTCATATGTAAGGTTGATGAAAGTTGGCTATGGCATAGGAGAGTGGGTCATGTCAATTTTGACAATTTAGTCAAAGTGAGATCAAATGCATGTGTGAGACACATGCCAATAATCAGAAAACCCACAGATGCTACATGTAGAGAATGCCAATTAGGCAAGCAAACTTGGGTCAAATTTCAATCTAAAGAATATGCTACAATAAAGCCTCTACAAATAGTTCATATTGATTTATATGGTCCTACCAAGACAACAGGATCAAACAGAGTTCACTATTTCATGTTATTCATAGATGATTACTCAAGAATGACATGGGTTACTTTTTTGAAAGATAAATCTTAGTATTTTGAGAGATTTAATATATTTAGAGCCATGGTTAAGAATGAAATGGGAAAAAAGATCAAATGCTTGAGATCTGACAAAGGTGGAGAATTCACCTCAAATGAGTTTATAGAATACTATTAGAGACATGGAATCAAAAGACACTAATCAGTTGCAAGGACTCCACAACAAAATAGAGTCATAGAAAGGAAAAATAAGACTATTAAGGAGATGGAGAGAATAATGTTGAAAAAAGCCAAGCTATCAAATGGATACTAGAGAGAGGTTGTCCAAACAACAACATACATCCTAAACAGAGTTAAGCTAAGAGTGAAAAGTGACAAAAATCCTTATGAGTTATGGTATGGAAAACTGACATCCATCAAATACTTCAGAGTGTTTGGAAGAAAATAATACATTAGGAGAAAGGATGCCAAATTGGGAAGCTTTTAATCAATATGTGATTAATGAATTTTCCTTGGTTACTCTACACAAAGTAAAGCATATATATGTTATAAAAAGAGGCTACACAAAATAGTTGAAATCATTAATGTCAAAGTTGAAGAATGAATTAAACATGCTAAACCTATTGAAGAAATCAAAATTGAAGAGTTAAAAAGAGAAGAATATGAAAAGGAAGATAGTGAAGATGAGGAAGAAAAGACTGGGAAGGCACTTCCAAGATTTGTTCAAAAAGATCATCCTAAGGAGAAGATTATCGGTAACAAGAATGAAGGAGTCCAGACTAGAAGAAGAGTTGGAGCAAACAAGGAGCAAGTGAATTTTACTTTATGATCAAAAATTGAGTCAAAGACATTTAATGAGGCCAACTTGGATGTAAATTGGTTAAAATCCATGGAGGAAGAGCTGAATCAAATAGAAAAGAATAAGACTTGGGAACTAGTTCCTAGACCTTCAAATAAAAATGTAATAGGAACAAAATGGGTCTACAAGAACAAACTTAATGAAGATGGAGCTGTTTTAAGGAATAAAGCAAGGTTATTATGCAAAGGATATGCACAAGTAGAAGGCATAGATTTTGAAGAGAAATTTTCCCCAATAGCAAGATTGGAAGCTATAAGAATGTTCTTGCCATTCTTTGTTTACAAAAAATTCAAGGTGTATCAAATGGATGTGAAATCAACATTCTTGAATGGAAACTTGGAAGAGGAAGTGTAAATTGAACATCTAGAAGGATTTTAGTTAGCAGAAGAAGAAAATTATGTGTGTAGACTAAAAAAAGTATTGTGTGGACTAAAATAGGCACCTAGAGCATGGTACTCATGATTGTATCAGTACCTATAATGAAAAGGATTCAAAAAGGGGTGTGTGGATATAAATCTATACTTCAAATCAAAAGGCGAGGATATGATAATTATTGTAGTCTATGTAAATGATATTATCTTTGAAGGTGGTGATAGTATCATGTGCAAAGAATTTACCATGCAAATGCAAAATGAATTTGAAACGTATATGCTAGGATAACTCTCTTTCTTTTTTAGACTACAAATTACACAAGCTAATAAAGGGATATTCATCTCTCAAACCAAGTATGCAAAGGAGATACTCAATAAATTTGGTATGGAGGACAACAAACCAGTTATTACTCCTATAATAATTGGGTGCAAGCTGAGTAAAGAAGATGACTCCCCTAATGTGAACAATACACTGTATAGATCTATGATAGGCAGCCTGTTGTACTTAACAACATCTAGACTAGACATCATGCAAGTTGTGTGCATGGTTTCAAGATTCCAAGCAACCCCTAAAGAATCACATGTAAATGTTGTAAAAATGATTTTTAGATACATTAAGAGTACAATCAACTATGGCTTGTGGTACCCAATAAATGAAGACCTCACCTTAATTGCATATGCAGATGTTGACTAGGTAGGAAGTGTAGATGACAGGAGAAGCACTAGTGGTGGTGCATTCTTCCTTGGCAATCGACTTGTATCATGGCTAAGCAAGAAGCAAGAATCTATCATGCTCTCTACAACTGAATTAGATTATGTGGTAGAAACATGTTGTACCCAAGTACTGTGGATGAAGTAAACACTTAGAGACATCAAGGTAGAGTACAAAGAACCCATCTATATCTTTTGTGATAACTCTAGTGCCATAAACATATCCAAGAATCTAGTAATGCATTCAAGAACCAAGCACATATCCATCAAATATCATTTAATGAAAGATAATGCTGCAAAGTAAGAGGTCAAGATTGAATATGTACCAACACATGATCAAATTATAGACATATTCACCAAACCTCTTCCCAAAGAGCAATTTGTGTATCTAAAAGAGAAGTTGGGAGTGGTGGATCCCATACCACATCACTAGCTTTTAGTGATGGAGCATCAATATAGGGGGAGTTTTTGAAGAAAAGTTGTTGACTCCTAGATTAAGAGGAAAATCATCTAGTGTCAGAAGAGAGACGGCTGCAGTCACTTTGCTACAGGCTTACACAACAAGTGCAATAGATAAATACCTATCTATAGAATGATATATCAACTGTTAATTAGTCTTTCAAACCAATGCTATATATGATTGGTTAAGTAACTTGTAGCTATTCAGATTTGACCGAGTTCATAGAGCTTCAACGAATGTGTGATCAGCTAAGGGGGAACCTCTTACAATGCATTCTAGCATGACAAGTCCAAGGATCAGAACAAAGAAAATGTCAAAAAATGAACAGCAAGTTGAAGGGATGGCAAAGCCTCTTTGTCATTAATGTCAAAGTGGGAGAAATTAGAATGATGAAGGAATGAAGAAGGGTAGTCATTTGAGGATGTTTTTCCATCAATACCAAAGGGGGAGATTATTGACAACTTTAGCTAAGGTTAGTAATATTGTCATTGATGTCACATGGTCTATCATGCATTAATGATAAAGGCATCAAGTTGTGATGAGTAGAATGGTTTAGTTATAGAGCTCTCATGGAAAAATCATATGGAGGACATACTTAGGCTTATTCCTATTCTATGTGGTCTAAGTTTTGAATCCCATGGATGGAAGGAGCAAGAGATATGCAAGTGCAAATAAAGGACTCCCAGGTAGCTAAAAGGTATCTGAACACTTGATATATTTTACAAAGCTTAGTCCACTCTTTTGTAAAATGTCTTTAAGTATATTTTGTCAGTAAATGTCCTATTCATTTATTTTAGAAAATTATATAAGTCATTTATTTAATAAATATGCAAGAGTGCTTATCAGACAAGTTGTCTGATGAAATGTTATCAAAGGAAAGTGTCCTTTTGAAGGAAAGCCAAGAAGGAATTTATAAGATTTTTGAAGGGTATGTGAACCATTCCAAAAAGTTGAAGAATAGATGGAAGTTTTTGAAGGGTCTTTTCAAGAAAGCCCAAAGGGTAAGTGGATAATTCTGAAGGGTCTTTTAAGAAAGCTCAAATGGCAAGTGGACATTTGGGACAAGGTCAAAGAGTCTTTTGAAAAAATCTTGAAGGGCAAGTGGAAAAAGACAAAGGGTATTTTCGAAGGCCCCAAAGGGAAAGTGGATAGTTGAGACAAAGCCAAAGGATCTATTGGAAGACCTCAAAGGGCAAGTGGATGATCAAGAGAAAGCTAAAGGATAGTCTTGAAAGAGCCCGATGGTCAAGCGCATCTCTGTGAAAGTCTGAAGGGTATGTGAACCCTTTAAATAAAGTTGAAGTGTAATTCAAAATAATTTTGAAGGGTATGTGAACTCTTTCAAAAATGGTGAAGGGCACCTTTCAAAAATATAAAGGGCATGTTACAAAAGTCTAAAGGGTATGTGGACCTTTAGAGAAATTCCAAAAGGTAAGTCAGGAGGTCTTGAAGGGTAAGAGGACCTTTAAAAGAAAGCCAAAGGATATTATTGAAAGAGTTTGAAGGGAAAGTTCAACTTTGAGAGAGAATTTGAAGGGAATGTGAACCCTTTCAAACAATTTAAAAGGTAACTTTAGGGAAAAGCCTTGAGATAAATACTTCAGGGAAAAGTCCTGAGATAAATAATCTAAAGAAAGTCAGGGAAAAAGTCTTGAGACAAATACTTTGGGGAAAAGTCCTAAGATAAATAATTTGAAGAAAGGAGGATCCCAAAATAAAGTCCAATGAAGATGAACCTAAGATCTTGGGACAAAAATGTGTGATCGAGAAGATAAAAATGAATAAAGAAGAGCCTAATGGATAAATACCTTGAGAAGAACAATTATGGAAAATAGCCCAAGATGAATAAGTTAGGAAAAATGAACTCAAAGACTATATCTTGAGCCTAAGATAAAGAGACCAAGAATTTAAAATTGAAGACTATAACCCAAGCCTGAGATGAAGATCCCGAGGAGATGAGCCCTAATAGATGAGTAAGGGAAAATGAAATAGATAATTTTCAAACACAAAGACAAAGGTCAAGCACAATAGAAAAGTCTAAAGGAGTGAAAGTCATCTAACTATAGAAGACATAGTAAAGGGGTTCGATAGCTACACTTTCCATAAGAAAGAGACAAAAGGCAAGTAGTTAACATGTTCCAATGGGCAAGTGGAGAAATAGATAGATAAGTGCGCAAGACCTAGGATTGATTATTCCAATCATACTATTATGATGATCCAAGAATCGACGTAGTTTAAACTTGAATCCTATAGCCATCAAAAATAGAAATAGAAGAATACAACTAATGATGCAAGAATTGAGACACAAAACTAGGAAAAGTCAAATGTGCATTAAAATTTTTATAATCGGTTAAGAGTAGACAATGTGTGAATGAAATTATAATAGAGTAACCCTAAAAAGCTCATGGATTATAACATGACTTAAAGAACATTTATAGGTTGTTGCTACTATTGTGACTCCATTCACTACAATTATACTTTCACAAGAAAGAAAAGGGCTCTTGATAAAAGTGATATGTGTAAGGAAGAGTGAATGACATGTGCAAGGAGAGTGAAAGACATGCAGAAAGAGTGAGACAAATGCAGTTAGAATAAAAGAAAAAGGTAGACAGAGAAAAGCATATAGAAGGAGGAAGAGAAATGAAACACATTTGAACAAAGCCTAATCTAATGTATGCAGATACAAGGGGAAAGACACAAGTAGATAGAGACTGAGAAAGAAGAAAAAGAAAGATCACATAGATAAGAAAAGGAAAGTGAATAACTATAGATTAGACTTGTAGCAAAGGACATTGAACTAGATTCACTTGTGAATCTATTTTATACATTGGAGTTGCAGCTCCATAGGTCAGGAAGGTGGGTACTTACATTCAAACTGAGTGGGTGCTCAATAAGGAGATTGGTGTCCTTGATTGTAACTAGTGAGGTTAGTCAGTAAGACATTTTTATGAGGCTGGACTAGAACAATTGATTCTAATAGCTATTTCTCACCATGGTTTTTCCCTCTAGGTTTTCCAAGTAAAATATTGGTGTTATGTGCATGTGTGTGTGTTACTTATGCATTTGGTCATTGATTTGCACATGAACTTATATCCTCTATAAAAAATTTTAAGCAAACCAATTTTAGCTCATCTATTGATTTACCATCCCTTTTAGTAGATAGTTGTGTTTAACACTTTTTTGGTTCCTACCCATTCCCAAACCCTTACTTGATTTTATCAACTTGACTTGATCCACTTTAGTACTAATATTGACCCACTTTTTCTATATTTAGTCATTTTATTTATCATGCATTCATCTAATTTTTTATTTCATTTCAGTTACCTTTTATTATTTGATGAAAGCATATTACTTTTATCTCTTTCAACTTAATTGTTATCAAAGAGTGGATTGATAACCTCCTAACAAGCTAACACTTTTTGGATCTATCTCATGCTAGATAGTCCACCTAACTATCTTTATAACACTATATTTTGTTAGTGCTTTTCTTATCTAAAGGTAGTCCTTCCAAGATAAAAAGGAGCTCTCTACATTTGTCTAGATCATGAACGTATAACAACCAGGTAATTTCTACCACACCCTTATTACTAGTTTTTTTATCTTCTTCCAAAATTTTAAAAAAGCATAAATTAAGAGAAATAGGATGATGATGAATGGTGAGATTCAATGAGGGAGTGATTAGGGAGGATGAGTGAGTGATTATGGATAATGAGGTATGGTGGGAGTCAATGAGGACATTCATCATCCCTCATCGTCCTTAATTAGTTCCCCCCATCCCTCGATGAGGATGAATAAGGAGTCATTATTAATTATGAGGGATGGGTAGAATTAATTTAGGATGATGATGGATGATGAATGGCTTATTATGAATGATGAGGAATGGTGAGGGTCAATAAGGGAGTGATTAGGGATGATGAGGGATGATGAGGGATAATGAGAGAGTGATTATGGATGATGAGGGATGGTGAAGACCAATTAAGGAGAGATTAGGGATTATTAAGGATGATGAGAGAGTTATTAGGGATTATTAAGGATGGGGAAGGAGTGACTAGGGATGATGAAGGATGATGGAGTGATTATGGATGATAAGGGATGATGAGGGTCAATAATGGAGTGATTAGAGAAGACGAGGGATAATTAAAGTCAATGAAGGAGTGATTAGAGATAATGAGGAATGAGGAGAGAGTGATTATTGGTGATGAGGTATGAAGAGGAAGTGATTAGGGACAAGGGAGGGATTATGAGTAAGTGAAATTACACAAAATGGTATTTTGATGTGCCTAATTTATTAATTGACCTATGTTTCCCTAATCACATGACTTTGGCTTGAATTCAAAGTTAGTGGTTTGTAAAATTCAATATTGACAAATCCAAGAATCCTTTAAATGCTAGCAAATAATCTGGAAGGCATAAAAAACTAAAAATTGTCTATATGTTTACCTTTTTTCTTTGAGGGATGGTGAGGGTAAATAAAGATGAGGAAGGAGTGATTAGGGATTATGAAAGATGATGGGTGAGTGATTAAGGTTAATAAGGCATGATGAATAAATTATTAGGGATGGTGAAGGATGGTAAGGGTTAATGAGGGAGCAATTAGAAATGATGAGAGATGGTGAGGGTCAATAAAACAATGATTAAGTATAAGAATAAATGAGGAGGGAGTTATTATGGATTATTAGGGATGAGGAAGAAGTGACTATGGATGATGAGGGATGGTGAGGATCAATGAAGATGAGGATGGAGTGATTAGGGATTATGAGGGATGAGGTAGAAGTGATTAGGGATGATAATTGATGATGGAGTTATTAAGAATGATGAAGGATGGTGAGTGTCAATTAAGGAGTGATTAGGTATGATGGAGTGATTAAAGATGATGAGGGATGGTGAGGGTCAATTAAGGAGTGATAAGGGATGATGAGGGTTAATTAAGGAGAGATTATGGGTGGTGAGGGATGGTGAGGTTCAATTAAGGAGAGATTAGGGAGGATGAGGGATGAGTAATGAGTGATTATGTATTAATAGGTACATAGAGGGAGTGATTAGGTATGATGAGGGACTATGAGGGTCAATTAGGGAGTTATTAGGGATGATGAGATATTGATTAGAGATGATAATGGATAGTGAGGGTCAATGAGAGAGTGATTAAAGACAAGGGGGAATGAGGAGAAAGTGATTATGAGCGATGAGAAATGAGGATTAAGTGATTAAGGATGAGGGAGGTATGATGAAAAAGTGAAATTAACATAAAGTGCTTGTTTTATGTGTGTAATTAATCAATGTGAGCTATATTTCCCTAATCACACCACTTTGACTTTAATTCATAGTGTGTGGTTTACAAACTTCAATTTTGACAACTTAAGACTCTTAAAAATGCCAACATGCAATCTAAAAGACATAAAAACATAAAAATTTAATATTTGTTTACCCAAAATAGACATCAATTACCAAAATTATGCCCTAAAATCCCTAGGTTTAATATTAACACCCTAAAAATGCCTAACTAATAGCTAGATTAGATTTTTAAAAACTATATCCCACATCATAAGCTATGCAACTATGAGAATAACTCTATCAGATGTAGAGTGACCCTTTTTTATTATATTACCTAAAATAAATTTAAAATATAAAGAATATAAAAGTAAACCATCTACCCTTCCAATAGATCTTTTATGTTTTTTTGGCAATGTGAAAGGAATGTGTATAAGCTATAGAGTGTGTGTGTTCCTTTCACATTGCACAAATAAAATCATAAACCCTTCCAATAGGTATTTTCTACTTTTAGTGAAATTTGGAATGAAAATGTACATTTTATAGTGCATATGCATAATATTTCATAAACATTATATTTTGTTTGAATTCAAAATCCAAGTTTTTTGGCTAAAAAATGGCTTGAATTCCCAATCGAAAGACTTGGACCTATCAACACATAGTTGAATCTGAGAGTTTTGATAGAAAAAAATTCAACTTATATTACCAAATACACTATTAATTTCAATGAGAAAGTGTATAAAATTTTTACCACGATGACAAGCATGCTCTCCTCTTTCCAAATATATGCTTTTTATAATTTTTGGACTATTTTAAGGTTTCAATCTATGTTGATTACTAACTATAGCATTTTAAGGAAATACATACCACAAAACTAAATTCTTATATATTTTTGTGTATATTTTTTTTCATTGATCCAAATGTGAAAAAATATATATGGTTATAAACTAGGCCTAATTTAACATGCATTCAAAAAAACAAGATTTCATATTTTTTAGGTAGTTAGAGGGATCACATGGTTAGATATCTATTTTTTGGTCAGTTTTCAAGATCTATTTACTTGTAAAATTAATAAATAAAAATATTCATCAAAAAATTATTAAAAAAATCTAAGTTATAAACTAGATGATCTTATCTAAATTTTCACTAAATGGTTTTAAACAATATTAAACAATGCTAAAAAAATAAGGGGTCGCATGGTTGGCTATCTACTTTATTTTCTTAAAAAAAAGAGTTCCTATTCAAATTTTATATATTTAAACTAGTTATACTTAACCATTTTAAAAAACTACTATTTTAAAGACCAGACTCAAAATTTTATAATTTATGTTCTTACACAATCCTCAAATTTTGAGTGTAGTCATCTCAAATTATCTATGAAAGTTTAGATTTTTCAATTTTTATTAAAAACATGTCCACGAGTGGGCACATATTTATCCCCTAACTTTGTGTGTTTACCCACCATTTTTACAAGAAGCACAATGCCTTTAATTAAACATCCTTAGGTCTGTAGATATATGGCATTCATAGGGTGTAGAACTAATAAACTTGGTACATGTGTTTTAACATAATCTAACACATTTTCCACAAGCATGGTACATGAATTAGGATCACAATAATGAGACCAAGAATTGGCTATAGTTCTAGAATGATTTTGTAGAAACATTTGTATTTGAGGATGAGAACCCCATAGCATAGAAATATACCCAAAATTTGAATATGTTTTTATGTCATGGACATGAGGAAGGCATAATAACTATGCAAGATCAAGTTTCACAAGAGGAATCATATAAGGACTTGAACAAAGCTATCAAAAATTATAGGGATAAAAATAAAAAAGAATATTTTTAATTTAAATCCTATAATAGGAATGTGGATAATTCATAATAGGTAGAATCTAGTGATAGTGGGGGATTTATATTTAAGAGTATTTTTTATCCCAAATTTTAGATAAAGGGGCCTAAAGTCAACACCATAGAGAAAATAGAGGATACACAATTTCCAAACCTTTTATATTTAGGAGCAATAAGGGAAAATGACAATGAGAGACTATATTCCAAATGGGTCAAATAAAATATATCAATAACTGGTATGGAAGGCAGTGGAAAATATTGGTATAGACATTGTACTAAATATTTTGGCCATAGGGAATTAGTAAACACAATAACAAATTTGGAATCCAATTACTAAAATATTGTCAGTATTTATTTCCTAAAAATTTATTTTAAGTCAAAGGTGTTGACCATTCATTAGGAGACAAACATATAAAGCTAAAGGAGTGTGCAAGGCCTATAAAGAAATGACCATATAGACTAAATCCTAATATGAAGCTCAAATTCAAGGCCAAGGTTAATTGGATATAGGAATATGAATTATATATTTGGTATAAAATCAAGATTGGGTAAGTCCCATGGTGGTTCAACCCAATAATTTAGGAGAAATCATAATCTTTAATGACTATAGGGCACTGAACAATCCATGCATAAATGATCCATTCTTGATTCATTTTACAGATGAAGTTCTTGATTTAATCACATGACATGAATCTTAATCATTCAAAAATTATTTTATTGGCTACCATCAAATTCTAATCACATTAGAAGACCAAAAAAAAACAAAATTTTTAATAGAGTGGTGTTTGTTTCTATACAAGGTAATGTCTTTTGGCCTTAAAAATGCTCTTGTTTTATTCTCTAGAGTTGTAGTCATTATGTTTAAAGACTTTCTACATGAATTATTGGAGGTTTAATTTGATGATAGGGATGTGTTATCGTTATTCAAATATGACCTTTCAAGTTTTTGTCTAATGTTAAAAAGATCTCAATATTTTCACATATGTTTAAATTTTAATAAATGTTTGTTATTTACACCTTTTGGTATTCTCCTAAAACATATAGTTTATAGTGATGGTATTCTAGTAAACCAATCCAATATCATAGTCATTATGGGACTACTACCCCCTAAAATTTCCTTTAAAGAGATAACATTCTTAGGGCACATAGGGTTTTATTGTGAATTTATCAGGGGATACATAGTTATATCAGTTCCATTAGAGAGATTAGTACATAGAAATATAAGTTTGGATTGGATCATTGAATTTCAGTCAATCTTCCTAGATTTTTAAAAAAAATTGGTAACAAGTCCAATATTTTTATTTCTTAACTAGATTAATCTACTTCACATCCATGTATATTCTGTTGGAATCTTAGTAAAATATATGTTGGCACAACCTAGATATGGGGGATTATATAATCATGTTCAATTCACAAGATGAAATATTTCAATGGATAAAATTAATTATACCACCACTAAATGAGAAGCTCTAGATATGGTGTTTTCACTACAAAAATTTAGGCATTATCTACTAGCTACACCATTCAATTTTTTCACATATCACCAAGATTTTTGATACTTGGTGAAAAAGGTAATGGTAGGAGTATGGATAACTAGGTGGTTGATGTTATTTATATAATTTTATTTCAATATTAATGTGAATCAAGGTAGAGAAAATGTGGGGCTAGATCATTTTAATCACATATGGAATGGTGAGGAGATAGAATAACTAGAGGATGAGCCACCAAGTTCTCACCTATTTCAATTGTCTACAATCCTAGAAAATATGAAAGATATATAAAACTTTATGGGACAAGGGATATTTCTTGCACACTATTTTGAGAAATGCAAAAATTAGATGGTCACACCAACTCTAACTTTCAATATTATCAATGGAATTTTCTAAGAAATGTGTAAAGATGATGTGTTATGAAGAGTATACTTGGACCATGAGAGGTGAATATAATAGAATAAGTGCACCTAGGTGTTGTAAAAGGATCTACTATGAGTAAAATACTAAAAAGTAGTTTTTGGTGGTCTACTCTATTTCAGGATGTGTATTGAGTTGAGAAAACTACAACATTTGTCAATGAGCGGGATTATCAAACCTATGGGATGAAATGAAATTAAATCCAATATTATATTTGAAACCATTGGACTAATTGAGAATCAATTTTGTACGGTCCATTAATATACTTATAAAATGTATTCATACTAGATATATAATTGCTATGATGAATTATTTTACAAAATGGTTAGAATATGTTATGACTCCAAGTTGTCATGCCAAAAATGCAACTAGGTTTTTGTATGAAAGAATCATAACTAGATTCAATTGTATTTTAAATCTATTACATTATGGAGGAATGCACTTCCTGAATAAAATCATAAAAACTCTGATTGAGGAATTCATGATATCCCACATAAAATCATAGCTTATCATCCTCAAGCAAATGGATAGGTAGAAGCATTAAACAAAGTTCTTGAAAAATATCTTCCAAAAATATGTATTGTGTAGATGGATGACCACAAGGATAATATACCTATGATTTTATGGGAATATATAACCAACTATAAATGTGCAATGGGATTCACTCTTTTTACGTTGGTCTATGGGATGGAAGTAGTGATGACCATGAAATACATAGTTTCTAGACTATGAATTGCATTGATAATGAGACTCAAAGATTAGGACTCACTTTAGGTAATGATGTTGGATTTAACCCATGTAAAATAAACTAGGTAGAGACCATGTTTGAATCAATAAGTAAACAAAAAGAGCCAGAAGGCATGGCATGATCACAACCCATGATCAAAGGAATTTCATCTAGAATAAATAATTTTTTTATATGATAACATATTCCATGCACATCAAGGGAATATGTGCATTCAATGGAAATGAACATATGTTATCCATTAATTATCACCACAAGAAACTATAGTGTTCTAGGACCTTTAGGGAATCGTCCTTCTAAGGTGAGTAGATGACTATAGGATTAAGCCATACTGCTAGTGATCTATATAAATATCATTCTAAAAATAATGTGGGCCTTTAGTAGAACAATGTAGATATGAATTTTGTTTATTTTATAGTTTTATTTATATTTTATCATGTTCTAGTGTAGGTGTGTATAGTCCAATCTCTATATCTAAGACATTCAGAATATATAGTAAAATGAAAGTCATAGACCATGAAAATGAAGTAGCATAGCATTGAAGAAACAAAAATAGTTTTATGCATGCGTAAAATAAATGAGGGAATGAGGTAGTGACAAAAAGGTACGTAGGAGAGGTATGAAATGGTAACTACTAAGGTAGTTAAAGGCAATGCACACCAAAGATTGTGGCAATTCCAAAATATTAAAATCTATCAAGAAGAGTAAATGCATAATAAAAGAAACTCTAAAGAAGTTGAAATGTGGATTATCAAATCCTCTAAGGCCATTAGAGGAAACATTAAATATATGAATTGAATTAAAATAAGGATCACATCAAAATGACCATCAAAATTCAAAGTGAAAGGATAATAGTGTGAAAATAAAATCAAGGAATTCATGTGATGTGTTAGAGAATATTGGGGGAGTAAAATATATAAAAGTTGTGACATATAGAGGAAAATATTTATTTTTAAAATTTAAGTGAACAATAACTTTCTAAGATGTATCTTTCAAGGACTTATTTTAGTAAGGGTTGTGACATAATTTTGCTATAGAATAGAGAAAATGAATAGCCATCAAATTCTCATCCATTATTGGATTCACATAAGGAAGATATGTTAATTTGGTTAGTACTATGAAAAACCATATATCATGATCCCAAGCCCTTCGAATTCATTGATGATGTCAATTCCAAATGGTTCCCACAACCACTAAAAACAAGTTCACAATAAGAAGGCATAGATATACCAAATCGATTATGAGGATCCATTTGTCATAGGATGTTATAATATAAATCAATTACACCACCATGGTGTAGGTAACTAGGCTTATAGAAAAAGGAAACTCATTAGCTCCATACAAAACCAAGATCCCCCAATTCCACTCCAACATAAAAGACAAATATACATGAGTGTCCAAATGCATTTCTATCAATTTAGTGGATGACACCCCTATGCGAGTACACATAATGCATCACACAGAGGTATTGGTAGACAATGAAAAGTGCACAACAAGTAACCAATGGATTCATTGATATTGCACACCAAATGATCCAATTTAGATCATAATTCAACTAACTTTCATTTTTAATAATTGAGGTGATCACCAATATTGAAAAGGTTACCATGAATGCATTACAAAAATTTCAATATCATTTATTGGTATTGTTACTTTTTTTCATGCAATGGAAATCACTTAAAGGCTTGATCACACTAGATGTCGATTAATAGCCTCATAATACCTTTTTGAACCTTGTATGGGAAACAATAGATAGAACTATACACATATCAAGTGGTTTAACAAATGTTGGATTGAGGTTCAAGGGCTTATTTATTCACACCCTTTGGTGCCTATGGATGTAATTTAACATCTAGGACTACTTTCCAAAATCACCAAACTACATAATGGTATTAAATTATTAATCCCTAAGCTCACTGAGTCACCAATCACACCCACCTCTTTCTTCATCAACATATTGGATGAAAATATAAAAGTAACAGGGAATAAATGTATAGTTTTAATATTAAAAAAATATGAATTAGAGGACCAACCATAAGTACAAGTAGAACCATTTGTGCCTTATTAAAAAATAGATCTTGTAAATCCAAAAGTACTATCTCACAGATCATCACCCCTACTAAAAAATACTCACAATATGAATTTATGGCCAAGTTACAAGAACATGTTGAATATTACCATAGAATACTCCATAAAGAACTTGGGAGTCATAAAGTAAAATGTCTATAAGTCCATGTTAGAGGATAATGTAAAGTACATATATGAGGAAGAGAAGGATAAATAATTCTTCTTTTTGAAAGTAGTGTTCACTTATAAATAATAAAATAACATTCGAGTTGTGCTTTTGGTCTTAATAACTACACCTCTAGAGTCAATAATTATGGATAAAGTTTCCAAGCAGGAGGAAACCAAGTGCATAATGCATACTATATTTCAAGGAGGAGCATCAAGTTCAGGTCTCTCAACTGCAAATACTTCACAAATGTATATAAACACACAAAAAATAGAGATGGAGTAAGTAATGACATGACAATCAAGTCCCCAAAGACCATTAACACATAAACCACACACTCATTGAATTGTGAGGTATTATACAATATTATCAAAATCCATGGGCACATATTTTATAATTCCTTATGTTGAATAAGAAAAATAAGGAGCATAACAATAACTTATTGTCTAGACCAACACTAGAAGACAACTTTGGATCCAATTGTTTATCCAAAGACACCTATGAGAAAGTGTAGAGTGGTTATTTCATAGTCTCCTTTCCTTACTCATTCCACACATCTAAGTCCACCCCCTCATTACCTTCACCAGCACTGTCTTTATATTCCCCAACCATTTTATATACCATAAACACTTCAACCTTTATAAATGGGTGCATAACAATATCAAACTCCATTGGATCAACACCTGACACAACAATAACTAGAGTAGCTCTAGCTACAAGGTGACATGATAGAATAGTAGGCACAATAAACTCCAAAGGCTCCAAAATAATCTAACAAGGCTAAAGAAGAAAATAAAAAGTCCAAGATGGAGTAAGCTTTGAAAGAACAAGAGAAAAAGAGGAAGGAAGATACATAGGAGAAAAATAAAAATTAGGAAGAAGATAATAATAAAAAGGGAAAAAATGACAAAGATGCATAGGAGGCATAGAGGAATAAATATGAGACTATAAAAATAGCCAAGGAAGTTGAATAAAATAATAAATAATACTTGCACAAGTAGGAGGAATTAAAAAATAGGGATGATAAAGAGTAAATAATGAAGGATGCTACAAATAAATCTAGAAATTTTGAACAGACAATGACAAAATAAGATATAAAGGAGGAAAAGGTGTAAGTAAATGAATTTTTCAAAGAAAAATAATATTTAGAGATGAAACAAAAGGTTTAAGTTGCAATAAAAACCCAAATAACTAAGGGAAAAGAGAAAGTTATGCATCAATCAACTGAGGTGGACGACAAAATAACTATGATTCCATAGCCATCAAGTACATCTACGAGATTAAGATTGACCCATAGAGGAATATAAGAAGATGTATAATAGGATAAACCATAGATTACCATTTAATGGTTATGGGATGTCCAAGTTACACCTCTATGACAAATGGCATTCACACTCCCTATTAGATTAACATTCCATTATGCCATAAATGACATTACACTATGCATGAATGACATTCTACTATGCACACTAATCATCATATTATGAGATGTATTCATATATTAGTAACAATTTTAGAATGTTTTGGTGAATTTTGACACTTCAATTTTAGCCATGGTTGATGAACCAAATCTCATCACACCTACTCAGCTTATTCAAGAGTTGCAAGAAAGGTAAGCATGACAACAAACACATATGCCACAACAAACACTTCCACCATGTGGTTTTTAAATAATACCATCCTTAAGATTAGCTCTAGTAGTACCAAAATCATCATATCCTAATTAAATTCCACCTTAGCAATCCATGCCTCCATCTTCTCAGTAGGTAATGTAAATTCAAAAAAATTAAAATTTTGAAGATTGTACAAGTTTGGGGAGGCCATAAGATTTAGGAGTGGGGCAAATAATGTTGAAAAGCTAAAAAGGGTGGCTTCTTTGGTACACCAATCTATTTAGAAGTTGTAACTGGATAATATATTGGTACGTTATTTAGTTTAAAAACCAAAAGGGTGGCTAAGTAGGGCACAATAGGTGAAATTGGTAAATGAAACTTCAAACACTTGTTGTAAACATTAATTTTAGACCAACCCCTTAATGCAATATAGGAAAATCCACCAACTCCATACTTTGGCACACTACCAAAGACTTTTTTTGGATTTTATATCTCTTTAAGTCCAAGAAGTGTTAGTATTAGTCTTTAAAGTGTAAAATCATAGAGTTTTATATAAGTGACATGTGTGCAATGTGTTAGTGTAGACTTTTATCCTATGGGTTTTGTCTACATGGTTCATTATGCTTGCTTAGGGTCTTAGAGGCCATTCGGTTCATTTGATAAGATTAGTCCCACATTCACTATAATGTGAGGTTTCACCCTCTCTCCCACCTATATATGTCCCTCTCTCTCCATTTGTATTGATCATCCATAGTTAATGAGAAATATCATTTTATGCTCTTTGCTTTTTGGTAATCTATCTCACCAACTCCATAGATTTCATGTGTGCATTCAATCTTGTTAAGAGGTTATTGAGAAATCAAACATGGTATCATAACCTTAGTCAACATTTTCTCTCCTTTTCTTGAATTCTTGGTGAGATTCCTTATTTTTTTGAAATTTGAGAAAGTTTTTAACCGATTTGCGTTGTGGTGGCATTGCAGTATTTTTTGAAAAGTATAAGGGTTTATCTTCAATTTTTTAGAGGGTTTAAAAAATTTTGGGGTTATTTATTTAGTAAAAAAGGTCAAAAATTATAGGGGATGTTTTTTACAAAATCTAGGGTATTACTAGTATGTTGGCATTTTACATGTATTTTTTTCTATAGATCTGAAGGTTTTTTTCACCCTCCTCACTAAGATTTAGAACCCTTAGAGTGGTCAATGGTCTAGGTTTAAATGTGATAAATCTATGTAAAATGGATATATTTGTGATCCATCTCTCATGGTTTTACCAAAATCACCCACTGTATTTCCTTATTGCATGCATTTGGATCCAAATTTTATTAAAGGGTTTGTGTTAGTTTTTGGAGTTCTTCACTAGTTTTGTTTTGGTTGTATTAACCCTTATAGATCTAAAATTTGTTTTTTGGAAAAATAATCATACCAAACCATATGTTGGGGTTCTAAATTGTTTGAAAAGTCCATGATTTATTTTAGAGGCTGATCCATCTTGCCATCTCCTCTATAGGATCTAATATGCAAGTTATCTAATGCTTTTCATCATTCAATCAATATATGGAGAGTATTGAGAAATTCTATAAGTTGTTGTAAGATTATCTTCATGGATTTTCCATGGAATATACAATAATTATCTCAATGAGATCCATCACCAACCACCCACACATTATGGCTTAACCTACTACTATCACCACATGACCTTCCTCTCTCCAAGCATCGCTCCAATCCACTCTTGGATGCTTCAAGATCTTAAATGGCCTCCCATTGGCATTTACATTGACTATGAGCCATTATGAAGATCAGATCTATGGGTGAAAATTTCCATGTTAGTTGTATACCCTCACCATCTGATTATCACTTCAATAGATGATTGTAAGGAATTTGGAAGTTTTTTCTCTGGATTGTAGGCCTTTGACTTGCAGATCAACACACAAGCTATGCCTTCAAAGGAGAGGTAATTCACTCCATTATCATTGAGCCAAAGACATTTCATGCTCCTCTTCTACTCATGGCCTCTTTGAAAACACCTTCCAAGCTACCATGCTGCCCTCCATCCACCCATTCACAATCAAATCTACCTACAAAGTGTCAAAAATTTCTTCACACACCCATTCATGGTTTTGAAGGTCACATTGGTGATTTTATGGGTCTAACTCATGTTTTATGAAACCCCTTACATGGTTTCATGGACTTAATGATTGTCTTGTTCCCTTTTGGTGATTATGAGTTTTTTTAACAAGTTATAAAGTGAAAAACATATTTGGGAGGACAATATTTTTGAGTAGGGAGTTAATATTATGGCATGTGATTTGTGTAGCAAATGGTGGGGCCATTGTTTTTATTAGGGAGGTGATTTGTGTTACACATGGTGTGGCATGGGAATTTTTTTATTTTTTTAATTTAAAAATAATATATTGTTAAGGATTGTTTCGTTATTTGGTTTTAGTCCTTGTATTTTTGCCTGATGAAGATAAGGGTGAGGCTCAGGTTAGTAGGATACCAATTCCTCGTCATGAATTAAACTATTTCACTATAAATTACATTATGTTTCCAATGAGTGGTTAGAAGGATAGGCCCACCTTAGCCATGATGCTTTTTTAAAAGTTTAAGTGCAAGTTTTATTAAATAGGCCTTATTTATGGGAAAGTAATATTATAATAGCTTTTGATTGGTAGCTCAAAATTGAGCACTGTACTTTGAAAAAGTTCATATTGTTTCATTTCCTAGGCATTGTTCCTATTTACATTGTAAAATGCATTAAAATATAAAGTGACACATTCTAGGGGGGTCATAATTTTAATCCCTTTTCATAGATTATATCATCACTATGCCACAAATGACACAAGAAGAGTTTTCTTTTCAAGGAGGTCAATACCAAAACACAATTTTATCATCACAAAGAGACACTCAACAAGTTCAAGGGAAGCTTGATGACATTAATTTGAATTGGAAAATAAATGATCATGTTGCTTTTACTTAAGGTGTTGAAACTAACAATGCAAGTGGTCAAGTTGCAGTGATAACTAGAGCTAAAAAATATCCATTGATGAGGCTCAAGATGTGAAAATTCTTTAAGTACTCCAATTTTTTTTCTAAGAGTACAAAATAGTAACTTTCTGCCCCTACAACATAAAAAAATTAGAATACAGAGGTTGGTAAATTTCATCAAGTACCTCTAGTTTGTGAGTAACCAATGCTTTATAAAGTGCAGCCAAAGGTTAGTGGGTCTCATATCAGTATAGTGGATCAGATGAAGAAGTCTAATATCAAAATTAACATGTGTGATTCTCTTTCCATTCTAGGAAAAAAATATATGCTTATCCAAGAGCTTTTAGCTCTCAAATTGTCTCCAAAACTGATTGAGAAAGAAGGTGTTGTCTTAACTAATTTAGATCAACCAACTAAGCAACAAGTATGGAAAGTAAATAAGATTGTGAAATTATAAAAAAAATGAGTAAAGTAAAATAAAACTCCTCATTTCTACCTTTATTTGATAGTGGGTGACACTTTGGTTCATAATTGTATGGTGGATAGTGGAGCTAGTAACACAATTATGCCTAAGCAGATTGTAGACAAGCTTGGCCTTGTTTATGAGCCAAATAATAAATGGGTATTTCAATTATATGGGTCACCAATAAAATTTTTAGGCATCATCAAAGATATAAAATTAATGCTACATGTTTGTCCCAATGTTACTATTCAGTAGGATGTTATGGTAGACTTGCCTCTTTCCTCTGCTATGTGCCTTTCAAGGGACTTCACCTCAAATATTGGGGGATATTTATCAACTGATTAGACTTATTTGATTTTTAAAACTAGGTATGGAACCAAGGTAATAATACATTTTGATCCTATTGCACATTTCCATTTGGAGACATATATGCCTAGTGTTGTGAACACTAATTGTATCATCTCAGATGAGGTGCTAGAAATTAGTGGAGTAGAAAATGAATCACCTTTGGATGGAGTTACAAATTTGTTTCTTGATGAGTGGGCCTCTAATTCTCATGAGCATGAGCCTTATAATATAATTTAATAAGAATGACTTGGTGTGTATTCACTTCATGAGAATGATGCACTAATTCTAGCCATGGTTAAGGATGATGAATCTAGTGAAGTTTTATGACAAATGTACTTTGATAGATCAAGGAATAAACATGGTACCAAGGATGTAATGATGTTGGTTTCTCCAAAAAATCAAAGTTATTTCTTTTCTATTAATTTTTGGTTTGGTTAATCAAACAATATTGTAAAATATGAGGCATTAGTTCATGATTTGCAGTGGATTAGGAAGATGAAAGTCAACACCTTACAAGTTTTTGATAATAGTGAATTTATAGTTCACCAAGTAAGAGGTTTAAATGTATGCAAAAATTTATTGCTTAAATCTTATAAGCATATAATATGGGAATTACTTGAATATTTTCAAGCTTTTAATATTTAGGCAATACCAAGAGGTGAGAATAAACATGCAGATAGGTTTCCGACCATTGGGGCACAATTTATTATTCTAGTTGATATAAAAAGTGAAAAAAATTAGTTACACATAAAGGTGGTTTTAAGGCTTTCTATTCTAGACAATCATGAGAATTGGTAAGTGTTCAAAGATGACAATCAATTTAAAACCAATCAAAGTACTTATAACAGTATGGTGATTAGATTGTGCAACTAAAAATAAATAAGTTGCCCAAGGGATTGGTCACACTTGAGAACATTTTCAGTGGTCATAATGAGTTAAGGAAGGCGAAGTCATCTTTGTCAACAAAATAATAACACTATGCCAATGTAGAGATTGCATTTGGTAAGAATTTGAAGTTGGGTAAGGTATGCAATCCTTCACAAAAAGAATATTTCATTAAGTTATGGACAAGTTTTGAGGATGTATTTGTATGGAAATATAGTGAGCTCAAGGGATTTGACCCAAGACTATCTCAACACACCATTAAGTTAGAGGATGAAACTAAACTAGTGAGAGAAAGACAAAGGCCCATTAATTCTAATCTTGAGCCTTTAATGAGAGCTGAGCTTCACAAGGTCATAGAGTCATCTATTATATTTCTAATCAAGCACACAATTTGGGTGGAAAATCTTGTTCTAGTATGGAAAAAGAATAGTGATATTAGACTATGTGTTGACTTTCATGATTTGAACAAGGCTTCACTTAAAGATCAATATACATTGCTATCAATAGATTAAATTTTACAACTAGTTATAGGTTCAGAGAAGTTTTCCTTGTTGGATGGATATAGTGGCTACAATCATATTTTGGTCAAGGAAGAGGACCAATTTGAGACAGCGTTCACAACCAAGTGGGGAACATTTTCATACAGAAAGATGCCCTTTGGTTTATCCAATGCTAGAGCAACCTTTTAGGGAGCCATGGATATGGAATTCCAAGGCCTTATTAACAAGTTTTTACTTGTTTATTTGGATGATATAATAGTATTTTAAAAGAGTAAAAGTGAGCACATGGTTCATCTCTAGAAAATGTTTGAAAGATGTAGGCAATTTTGGGTTATCTCTAAATCCCAAGAAGTGTGTCTTCTCAATTCATGAAGGCAAGTTCCTTTGACATGTGGTTTCAAAGTATGGTTTAAGCACATATTTTGAAAGGGTAGAATCCATTATTACACTCTCCTTATCTAAGAATAAAAAGGTTTTGCAAAGCTTCTTAGGGAAAATCAATTTCATAAGGAGATATATTTCAGATTTTGCCATTTTAGCTAAACCACTTACAACCATGCTAAAGAAGAATCAGATTTTCAACTGGTCCAAGAAGGATAAAAGAGTTTTTAGGAGATTAAGAAGGCCATAGATAGTGCTCCTACACTTATAAATCCAAATTTCACAAAGGATTTCATTTTGTACACATATGCTAACATGGACACCATTTCAGGCATTCTTATGCAACAAAATCATGAGGATTTAGAGCAACCAATAGCCTTCTTTAGTCAACGTTTGGAAGAGTATGAAACAAGGCACTCTTTTGTTGAGAAGAATGTAATTTTAGTTATAAGGTCTCTCAAAAAGTTTAGATACTTATTTTCTAATAATAAGATACACCTAATGGTTTCCCATCCAAGCATCAAGGAGTTCCTTTTGAACAAAGACATAAATGAGAAGAGAGATGGTTGGATAACCAAAGTAATGGAGTATGATGTGGAAATTAAGGTCTAAATCTGATTAGAGGTAAATTACTTTATGAGCATCTAGCTCAAGACTTGCAAGAGACTAATGACGTTATTTTGGTGTCAAAATGATAAAGAGGTTGTAGCTAGTCATACCTCACCTTTCAACTGGTTTCATGACTTAGTAAGCTATCTCCAAGATGGATTTTATATCTTTCATATAAGTTCTTTAAAAATAAGATATTTTAGGTTGCAATCAATTCCATTTTTTCTTGTTGATGGTGTTTTATTCAAGAAATATATCAATGATATGTTGCTAAGATGTATAGAGCCAAGCTAAACTCAGAGATTGCTTCAAGAATTCTATGATGGATATGGTGGAGGGAATTTTTCTATAAGGACTATAGCCCTTAAGATAATGAGAGGTGGGTATTATTGTCTTAGTATATTAGGTGATTGCCATACATGGGTTAAGAAGTGCAAATAGTGTGCTATATTTGTAGGAAAAGTGAAACTTGCAGCCTTACCTCTCCAACCAATTGTGGTGGATCAACCCTTTATCTAATGGGGATTGGAATTTATTGGTCTCATAAATCCTCTTTCAATTTTTAGACATAAATGGATTTCAACTACTAGAGATTACTTCACGCATTGGAAAGAAGTAGTGGCATTGAAAGAAGAAAAAGAAATCAATGTTCTAGATTTCTATGAAGGTTTGCTTAATAGAATTGGAATTCCTTCAACTATTATTTCTGATAATGCAATGGCTTTTGTGGGAACTAGGATCAACCAATAGGTTGTCCAACATGAAATTTATCTTAGCATTTCATTAAACTATTATCCACAAGGCATTGACCTTGCTAAGTCTATGAATAAGAACCTATTGAAGATTATAAGAAGGAATACTGAAGATAATCAGAGGTCATGGCATCTCAAGTTGAAGTCAGCTCTATGAGCTGATATGATCACCTACAAAATATCAATAGTCAACTCTCCATACAAGTTGGGATATGGTAAGGAAGCAAGGTTACCTATTTCTCTTGAATTTCCTACCTTAGAACTAATGCATCAACTTGAGTTGTTGGATAATGAGCCTATGGAGATTAGGTATGTTGATCTTATGGAGTTATAAGAGATAAGAAATTAGTCCATGCTAGCCGTGGAAATTCATCAAGCACAAGTGAAGAGAGATTTTGACAAAGGATCTTCTTGAAGAAGTTTCAAAGAAGGAGATTTGGTTCTCAAGTGTGATGAGGATAGATATAAACCAGTAAGGCACACAAAGTTTTATTCCCTTTGGAGTGGCCCATACACAATCTCCAGCTTCAAATCCCACAATGCCTTCCAACTTGCAAAGATGGATAGTGAGGAGCTTCTAATCCCAGTCAATAAGATACATCTAAAACATTGCTACTGAAGAGAGAAGTTCCTTGTACATAGTTTGTTTATTTTATTTCAAGTGTTGTTCAAGTACATTAGTTTATTTATGTTTTGCCCCAAATAAGTTCTTTGTTTGCACATTTGATTTGTTTAGTTAGTTTTCTTATTTTGTGTGTTTCCCTTCTTATTTTGGAGGAAGGAGTTTTCTTATTTCAAATCAAAAGTTGTACGTATATTCATGGATCATATTTGTCATTGTTTTTTGAGTCCAAATATCATTTATATGGTTTAGTTCTCAAGCATAACAGGCGTGCTTCCCAATTGAGTCACCAAAATGTTGATAATTTTGACCTCACAAGTCAAATTGTCACCCATACCATTTGTAAATTTTGATACCATTTAATTTTGCCTTCTGATTAATTATTTGATCTTGAAAATTCCTTGAAGAATCCATAGTTAATAGGTTTTAAGGTTGTTTCGGTGATTTAAGGTCTTTTCCTTCACTTGTTTTATGTTTTCTAGTCATTTTTTGGGCCTTTCAAGTCTTTTTTCAGTGGTAAAAATAGCCTGGAGTGTATTGATGAATGTCATAGCATGAGTCAAGGTCATTACATTCCTAAAAAAATAATACTCAAATTGATCACATTCTAGACTAATTCTATGACTCATTTCTATGCAAAATTTGACCATTTTATGCTATTCAGAGAAGTTTTGATAGTATCTAATCATAATAAAGATTTATTAAATGTTTATTCAAATCATTATATATTTGATAGATTATGGAAAACATTTTATAGTATTCAATTCAGATATATTTGGTGAAAATAGAATTTTTAGTGCAAAATAGGCCTTTTTGAGGCATTCACTTTGGTTTTCAAAGGATTTTTATGAGATAAGATTCATGAAGACTTAATTGGGTATTTAAAAGGTCATATAAGTGTTTTATAGGAATTTATAGATAAAAAAATGCAAAAAATCAACTTCACTCAATTTCTTACCTTTCTTGCATGCCTAGAAGGGCAATTTTTAAATGCTTGATATGAGAAGAGGAGAGAGAGTTAGGATCTAAAAATTTGGATATTGTTATATATCTTATTAAGATTAAAATTTAATCATTTTTTTATGTATTTGTGCCCCCACATTTATTAACAATTGTTAAGAATGACAACAGGTCAGTCACTATAGCCTATACATCTAAGAGGAGTCTATTTTTGGGCCTATTTCTCAAACTAAATAAATAATGGAGATAAATTGTTTTGGGAAATATTTTTATGGGTCTTGAGTCTCATTTTCATATTTTTCTCAGTTGATGAATCTCTCTAGGAAGGTACTTATAGCATAAAACCTCGTTCCTTTCATTATTTTTTTGAGTGGTCTCTTCGAGTAGTTTTAAATAAAAATATGGTGTTTTAATCAGATATTTCCATATACATAGGTTATAAATTAATATTATAAATCATGACATACCTTTTTCATTTAGGTAAGAGATCATAAGTTCCCATTCTGAGTATATCTCCTTTGGGAGGGTTTAAGCTGAGTTCGCTTCTTAAACAGGGTACAAATGCATTTTATGATCTTAATTTCAAATTTAAATAGGTTATGAAGTGGTGTGAGATAATATTAATGGACTTAAAACATCCTCTAAGAGAACATGGTCATTTAAGACATTTTAGTAAGATAAGGTTGCTAGTGTAAAACCTTGAAGATGACTAGAAGAACACTAAAATGCCATTTATAGGCCACTCACAAGACACTGAGAATGATAAATAAGGTTTTGATTTGGTTTTCACTTATTCCAATGTTTTCAAGATCCATTTAGAGACATTTAAAATGTTTAGACCATATTGGAAGGCCCATTTAAAGTCCATTTACCCATATGTCTTAATCATTATCCTTCATCTTATAGGTACACCTACAGGTGTGCCTCATAGAAGTTTGAAAAGAGTAATCAGGTATGTTTCAACATGTCTGAGACCTTCTAATGTGTTCCTAGAGTGATGGAGGTATCATGACAATAATTTTGAAGCTATCAAGAACCTCTAGGCTTGAGGAACCATGTTCAAGTTAGAGAAACTCAGTTTAGGGACAGGTTTCCCTAAATATTCGTAAAACAGGGTCCCCATTTTTCTTTTGATCCTCCTATTTTTAAAGGTATGAGGTATAAAAAAATCCAAGTAACTTCATTGGGTAAATTACATGCTAAGGTAACACCTTACAATAAATCATGATTTCTTAACATGAGAGAAAAATGCATGAAGGTTCCAAGTTCATGCATTCCTTTACTACAATTTTTTAGTGATATCTAAAAAAAAGGGATTCTCATGGCTTCACAAGTAATTTATGGCATCATGGATAAATAATCCACACACAAGGGAATTATTTTGTATGAATTTGAACTAGTGACTCAAGGGAATTCATTGAAAAGGGTTACAATACAACCTACATGACAATCTATGGGTCTCTTATAGGTTAACAAGGTACACCAATAGTGTTCTTTAGGACTGTGATCTCATGGTCTAGGAGGAATGCCTTGATCAAAGTAGAATAAGTTGGTGTTAGGTTTAACCTTGAAAGTATCTAATTATGAACAATTTTAGAGGTGATATTGATACCAACATGATTTTAGGCTCAAAATAATAGTCACCTATGCTTATGATCAGCTACAAGCCTATTGTAAATAACTTTCTATGATCTAAACAAGAGTATGAGAGGATAATGAGCTTAAGACAATTTGGATTTTTATGACTCATTTTTATCTAATATACATGGATACACCTTTCTACCTAGGTAAAATTTATTAGATGTGTTTAACATTCATTTCTCATTCAAATTCCAAGCAAAACTTATAGTCAACCTCTACAATGAAGGGAAACCAGGGTTCAATAAGGTCAATGGAGGGCATACATATGTGGTCAGGGTATTATGACATAATAAGTGTTACTAATTTATTTAAATATTTCTTTAGATGTAATGTTCATGAATTTTACCTACACCTCACAACATGATACACCTTGCCACCTTAAAATGTGACCTACAGTTAGGGAAACTCAATCTTAAGAGCATCTCCATGTAAGGGTTTCAAACTTCATGTTATGAAGGGTTATAAGAGCAATGTGTTCAGATTAATTTTCATGGAACATGGTATGGGATGTTTAATAACTATCAAAAAATATTTTAAAGCACCTAAAACTCCCCTATAGTAGCCTCTAAGCTTGGGAAAGGTACACCTACAATAGTCTGATGAAAACCTATTGCCATCATATTAAGGGACAAAATATAGGAGGTTACAATAAACAAAGTTGAGATTTCCATGAATTTGAAGAAAAGATGGAATGACCCATGTATCATGATGAATAACATTCCAAAGAAGGGTCTAGTTAGATTTTTCTAGGCCTAAGGCTCAGTCCATAAGCATCTACATATGTGAATTTTCTATTTTACCAAGAGCTAGCTGAGTCAAGTGTGTGGTGGAGCATGTTATATAAGGATGTTTGTAGGACTGAGATTTTCTCATGATTATCACTGATGATAAATATATTATGATGGAACTCCATGGCCCAAATGTTTTTTCCATACACACATATAACTGTACCAAATATAGCCATATTGGAGTTAAAAGACCTTCAAGCATGAAAAATGGCAGAAGGTATAGTCTAACAAAAGGTTTTTCAATATATTTTGAGATAATAAAGATAAATCATGGTGAATTTAAGTATAATAAAGATAAAAAGTTCTCCAATCACTTGAAAATATTCATTCACCCAAATGTATGCACCTACAGGCAGGGTTGTGTGAAAGCACCAAATCCAAACAATAATCTTAAGGTTTATACAAAATAGTGACTTAGAGGAAGTGACTTATAGGCTCATAAGGATGAAGATTTTTTGGATAGTACATAGTGTAAATGAAGGATGAGTTCAAGATATTCTATTACATTATAAATAATCTCAAATTAAGACAAACCAACCCTGCAATAGGGGTCAACAAAAAGTGTCTTAGTCCAAGGACAAAGCATTGTTTTGAGTTTAAATGAGACATCTAGATGAGGAAAATGAACCTAAATCAATTAAATATTTATTTATGGGAATAATATAAGAGATTAAACACTAACTTTAAGGCCTAATAATACACCAACATCTACTGGTAGGCCTAAAGGCAGAGGATCACGATCACAAGTGACCCAATCATGGAACCAAAAGATATGAGATGAGAATATACAAGTTGAAGTTGATTCCAAAGATAAAAAATCATCCAATATGGTAAAAATTACCTCATTAAATTCTCACAATGGAAAAAAATCAAGGAATAACCTTTATATTGCAAACACAGTCTATGGTCTAAAACCCTGCACAGTCTGCAAATAGAGGAACCAGTTTGAAACTTAAAGGGTTAAAGGGTCAAATCATGAAATCAAGAGATAATTTTAAAAAAAAACCATCTTTGACACTTGTAACACCATATAAAATAGATATTTTTGGTAAGAATATAGGGGAAGTTCCCCCTATCTTATCTCAAACAGGGGGCACTTTCTCATGCCCAAACCCTAACAGTCTTAGGGAAACACGTAAATAGTGATGACCAGAAGATTTTAGGTCCTTCAAGGAGGTTTGATAATCTGTGTTAAATCTAGTGAAACATATAAAATCAATAACTAAGGGGTGGAACCCAATGGGGTGATATATAATATATAGGTTGCAGATAAACCTATTAGGCAAGTTACAAGCTTAAGGCCCCAATAACAAAGCATTGCCATTTCTATTTCAAAGTGATATTTACAACCTATTGTATCATGTTTATGGGATGGATAAAAAGGTTATAATTCCTTTTTATTTCATGGGAATCAACAAGGAAATCCATTTTGTCTCAGAGCTACCCTAGACCTATGCAAAATGGTGAAAACAAGCTCGAATTGGCAAGTTTGATCACTCATATCTCACTTGAGGTTTTGCATAGGAGTATAATGAATTTTTAGATGTTATAAAGGTACCTAAAAACAATTTTTGTGAATTTATTTTTATGTTCAGACTTCCAAATTTTATGAACCAACCTTAAGACCAAAAACTGCCCTAAAACCCTACTAAACCCTCAGTCATGACCAGATTGAATAAATTGAGTTATATACCAATACAAATGGAGTATTTTATTCATGAAACATAATATAAGTTGTAAGGGAATCTCATAGGGTCACTTATGTATCTTTTTTTTGTACCTTCAGTTGTACAAATTTGTTCAAAAATGGTACTTTTTGATGTTTTTGAGCTAAAATGAGTGTTCTAATGAGTATATAAAGATTAAAATTTATGGAAAAGTAATATTATGACTTATTTTACCTTATAAACCTCAAAAATATATAAAAATTGATCCAAAAGTTTCCAAACCATTTCATTCTTTTGGGCCAATCAGAAAATACCTTTAAAGGACAAGCCTTCTAAAGGCCACTTCATGATTTTGGTACTTCTAAGTGGTTATAGACAACAAAAATTGACATGGATCATGTTTTTGGAATTATAAAAGTGAATCAATTTTTTTTTTGATGTTTCATACTTATATGAGCTTCCAACAACAAAATTTATTTTCTAGGGCTAAAAGGGCTAATTAGGCCTCATTTGGCAGGCTAAATGGGCTAGAAAGTATATCAAATCTTAGATTTTGGTGATGAATTTTTTTATGGATCTGTGGGAAGATAATGGGTACCTTTAAAAATTATTGGTTTTTCATTATAACTTCTATTTTCTCCCAGACATGGCGCTTTTTCAGGAAAATAGGGATACAAGATATACATGGAAAATGCATGTTTTTGGTGTTGTTCAAGGTCTTGATGAGTGTTTGATGCCTAAAACTTCCTTGAACCAGGTATAGTATTAAATTTATAAGCCTTACATGGAGAATATATTATGGATTGATGCAAATTTTAAGAAAAATCCTCCTTTTCCTTCTATGCCTCGGTGAAAATGAGCCTTTTGAGGGGTTTTGAATGCTAAATAGGTGCATATAGCCTATTACAAAGACTTTGAAAGTTAAATTAGGATATGTAACGCCATATTAAATGTACGAGGAATTAAATTAAGATTTATAATTAAATGAGGCTTTGAAAAATGTCTCCAACAAGTGCAAATATGACTCTTCCTCATCCAAATGCACATGTGCAAGACAAAGTCAATTTATTGAAGGAGTCTTATAACCAAATCTTTCCTAGTGTTATAGGATCATTAATGATCCTATATAATGGTTAAAATCAAATAATTTCAAGAAATTAAAGACATACATCTATGGAAGAGACTTTTTATTCAAGGGAAATAAGAAGGCTAAAATCTAGGCGTTGGTGCAAGAATATAGGCACTCTCTTAGTGCTCTAAGATTAACCAAACATAATGATGAGTATCCTAAGACCCATAAACATTTTAGAAATTTTTTTACATGCCAATTTATGGAGGTTAAATATTTGAGAATCTAAAAAATGCTATGTATCACTTTTGGAGGAGCCATTTGACCAAGTTTGAGGTCCCCTACTTCAGGGTTGCTTTGTCTCCAAGCATTTATTTTCTATATGTTTTATTATTTATAGAATGAATAAGACTCTTTACTATTTTTATTTTGCCTAAAGGGTTCCAAAATTTTTATTAATCTTTTTGAGAGCAATAAGAAGAAAAATTCTTCCATTTTCAAGTCTTTTCTAGTGAAATGTATGTGCTTGCCATTGATATAACTTAGTGAAATACTTGTTTTCCTTGGATATAGTATATTTTTTTACCTTAATTAAGATTTTTTATGTTATACAGGCAATTATAAGTTTTTAAATCAAGCTTAAGTTCATTTATTAGATGTGAGTTCAGTCCTTCTTTGCATAAGTTGAGTTTATAAGGTCTTTATTGTGAAATATTGATGTATAAATATTACTTGGGTGTAGTGAATGTGTGTGTAATCTTTTTAAATTTAATATAAGTGTCATTTAAAATATTTAACTTCACAAAAAAATTGGTGCATCACCTTCCATTTCAATTTTCATTCAGTTTCATCTATTTTCATTATCTTTTGCAAACTTTTCCTTATCAGAATCAGTAACTAGTAGCTTAAAAGTAATTTTTAGTGAGAGCACCAAAGGAACCAGATCTCTCTAGATATTCTCTCCCTTATGAAGTCACACACACTTTGGATATATTCCATTTTCCAACGTGAGTGACCAATTACACACTTTCTCACAAGGGCACACTCTTGATTGACAACAGAAGGCATGGTCCTATCCATGGTCTTACACTTCAAATTACAAAGGAAAAACCCAAGAGATGAAAAAATGACTATAAAATAGGTAAACATTAAGAACAAAATGAAATAATGAGGAAGATCAGGTCCTATTCATGGTTTTACAATGAAACTCATGAGAAAAGAGAAACCAAAGGGCCAAAAATGAGGAACTAAGGTTTGTGGAAACAAAATTGTTGTAGAGGGTGAGACCCATATAGATGTCTTAAAAAAAGTGTTATAAAGATAACATATAAAAATAATGATAAGAAATGAAATATTTAGGTAAAACACTTCCTTAAAAATTATGTATATGTGGGCTCTTTGAAAATATGGCCTTCATTAGTTTGAAGGCAATAGGTGCTTATACCAAGGATGTATTTTACTAAATAAGGGCCAAACCATTTTTGGGTGTATTTACCTTATTTTTCATGTGTGTATTCAAATATAAGGACAAGATCACCAATATTAAAAGTGCAGAATTTAACCCTTTTGTTATGTTGTTTGGCAATGTGAACCTTGTATTGGTGATTGTGTTGTAGAGTGGAAAGATGATGTTCATCATGAAGATCAAGAGAATGAAGGTGAATTCCACATAACTATACATAATGTATCATACCATGAAGAGATATACATATAGAGGGAATCTCAAATTCTAATGGGAGGACTAATTCAGAACCATAAAGTAGTAAGCATGGGGTTTTCCTAGTGGTGGTGCATATACTAGTGTGATAGGCCCAAAGAGTGGGATATAGATGAAGATGCCAATCCATGTGAGTTTCAAGAATTATATTTTGAAGAATTTTATTAATTATTTTGTTAGTGGCCTCATCTTGGCCATTGCATTATGATGGCAGGGTGTGGAAAAGTTGTGATGAATTTTGAATTTAGCACAGAGTTGTTTGACATATTTATTTTTAAAATTACCACCATTATCAAAAATAATAGTTTGAGGATATCCAAAGTGATAAAAAAATTATTGTGGATGAATTTAGGAATGGTAGTTATTGTGACATTGATGAGAGGCATGGCTTTAACCCATTTGCTAAAATATGTAATAGTTATGATAATAAATACATGCCCATCCTATGATCTAAGTAGTTGTGATCAATGTGATCCAATTCCCACATTGAAAATATCCAAGGAGACTCCATAGTTTGAAGCTTAGTCTAAGGTTAATGGATTAGATCATTATGAAGTTGGTAGGGATTATAATTTTTAATGAATTCGATGGCATCCTTTTTAAGAGTGGGATAAAAGTAAGCCATGCATAAGAATTTTCATGATGTAATGTGTCTTCTACAATGACCATCATCAATTCTCCCATGTGCTTGTTCAATAAGAGGAGGAACCTCTTATTTCATAGCACAATGAAGTAGGGTACCTTCAATGTTATGATAATAAAGGATGTTATATCTAAAGACATTTAAAAGCTTGTTTTTGAATTTGAGTCTTTTCATAGGAATCATTTTGGAGGATAAGGTTGATGGTCAAGGAATTGAATGATGTCTTTGTACCATCGGCTCTATCAAATGGCGATAGCCTCAATATGGAAAATAAGTGAATCTGGTGGTTGAATAGAATATGGGTAATTTATTATTTGAATAAGAAAGTTAGAACCAATAATAACTTGGTGTAGATGAAAAAGAGATGTTGAAGAAGCAAGGGAATCAATGATAGAGTTTTGATCTTGAGGGGTGGGCTCAATGGTAAAAGAAGCGAATGCTTTGGAAAAATTATAGATATGTAATGTCTAAATCAAGTGTTGTAATCATTCCCAAAATTAAGGATTCATATTCTACCATGTTATTAGTAACATCAAATGTAAGATGAAATTCCAAAGGGGTGATTTTACCAAGAGGACTAGTGAGGATACAACCTATCCCATCTCCTTTAAGGCATTAGGCACCATCAAAATGAAGGGTCCAAGTATCTTCGTGTAAATAAACATTTATTTAAGGTAATTTCTCGATGACTAATTTAGATTTAGTAGTATCTAAAAGGATAGAGGACTCTTATAGATTACTTGATTCAAGATCAGTAGTGAAAGTATGGAAGTAATCTTTAAGATATATAGATTGGTTAATAACTTCAATATAAAGGATATTATCATCTATGAGACTATCTTGAAGGTGGTTAGTAGTAGGTATGGGAGCTAATATGAGTTGGTTAGTGATGATTTTTCATTTGACATCATTTTTTGTAATAATACATAGATAAAATTACATTAGAAGGACCATCCACTTGCCAATTCTATCTCCAAAAAGAAAGTCTTTAGATAAGAAGTGATGGAGTGGATCAAAATTAATGATGACATAATTTGTTTGATAAATCATATACTAATGAAGATTTTTAGATACAAACTATTTTTTAAGGAAATCAAGTTCTATTTTTTATAGCATTTTTCATAGTCAATGATGCCTCGATTGATATAATAGATGACACATTCCCTTTCGATATCATCTTGTTGGGAAAGCATTACCCTAATGTATATGGGTGTGGAAGAAGTATATAATATTAAACAACAATCATTAGAAGGTGGATGAAGGTTGTGTGGATGAAGCAAAGAGTCTTCCATATTATTAAATGATTTCTAGCAAGGATCTATCCATTCAAGAGCATTACCTTTCTTTAAAATAGAATTAACAAAATAGATGTGGTAATCCATTTTGAGGATAAATTATCTTATTTCCCCAATCTTGTCAAGGTAAGTGCAAATATATAGAATGGAACGAGGGATAGGCATGTTGAGAATGGCATTGATATTAGTGGGATCAACATTAATACCATGAAGAAAGACAAAAAAACCCTAGAAATTTTCTAGATGTGATGCCAAAGACACATTTATAGGGGTTTAGTCTAAATTTATATTTTATGAGGCGATTGAAGATGATAGCAAGATCAATAAGATGAGTTTTATGGATTTTAAACTTAGCAATGAGGTCATCGACATAGGTTTTCACAATCCTATGGATAAGGTCATGAAAAATATGGGTCATAGATGATGAGGATCATCAATCCCCTTCATTTAATAATGTTAATCCACGGCTGGTGTTTGAAGGCTATATGTAATGAGAGAAAGATATCTTTTGGCAAATTGTTCCTTCTATCACACTCCACACTTGCAGAAATTAAAAATCATACTTGAAAAAATTAAATCACACATGTATAAAATTAAATTTTTAAATTGAAAATAAATGACAAATAAATAAAACTCCTATAAGTTTACAAAAAATTGTACGAAAGGAAATGTTTACCACAACAAACAAATAAAATAATAATTTACAACACAATGATAATTACATAACAAAGAAATAAATAAGAATAAATTGATCCATCTTCATTAGAATGAGTGGCTAGCTCATTGTTTAGAAGAGGATTTATTCAGAATATAAGTTTTAGAATAAATTACTTAGAATAGTGGAAAGAAAAGTATATTTATATTTTCATTCAAGTGTGGAAGGTTGCATTTATAATTTCATGCTTCCAAACAACACCTTATTTAGGAGTAACAACCTAGATATTCTATTCTATCTCAATCTCCATAAAATATGGAAAGAGATATTTATTATAAGAATGTAATCTATTACAACATAATCTCAATCTCCATAAAATATGGAAAGAGCTAGTTATTGGAATAAAATTACATAAATCTATATTTGAATACAATCTATAAATAGAAAGTTTATATATATATATATATATATATATATATATATATATACATATACACATATATATACATATATATATATATACATATATATATATATAATGGGTTATTGATTAGTTATAAACATATTCTAATGATTTCTTGGTCTATTCTAGCTATCACAAGAATGCTTCTATTTTAAGTATTTATATGTATAGATTTATATACATATATATATATATATATATATATATATATATATATATATATATATATATATATCTATACATATAAATACTTAAAATAGAAGCATTCTTGTGATAGCTAGAATAGACCAAGAAATCATTAGAATATGTTTATAACTAATCAATAACCCATTAATAGATAGTTTTAACATTTTTGAGGCTGAAGGGCATTTTAACGTAAAAATAGGTGCCCCATTCTGTGGTGAAAATTTCTTATGTTGATCTTTAGGGGCCATATGAACTTTATTATAACCTAAAAAACCATCCATAAGGGATAACATTTCATAGCCAATAGTGGAATTGATGATGGCATCTATGGAAGGTAAAGGGAAGTTGTCCTTGGGACAAGCAAGATTAACTTTATGAAAATTGATGCAAATGTGAATGACCATGATGAATTTTTTTAAAACAAGAACAATGTTTGAGACCCATTATGAATAGTTTATAGGATTGATAAATTTAGCATCAATAAGTTTAATGATTTCTTTATGACATAAATTGTAAACTTTGGGTGGAAATTTCTATTATTTTTGTCGCACGTGTTTAGCATCATGATAGGTGATGAGTTGTGCAATACTATGTTGGGATTAATGTGATTCATATCTTCATAGGACCAAGAGAAAGTATCATGAAATTTATCAAATAATAAACTAAATTTATCATGTTTTGTTAGTGTAATTTCTCTAAAGAGTGTGATTGGACAAGGAAATGATGTAATGCCTTATTCAATTCATGTAATTTCCTTAGTAAGCATAATATTTCCATATTGTAAATGATACGATGCATTAGGTAAAGAAGAAATGGGATTAGTTTTAGGATCTAGTGATGAAGTTGTTAAAATGAGGGGATTTTTGTTTTAAATTCCCCATTTTATGATATTGTCGAGGGAGTTGAGATTCTCAGGCATGAAGCAATTCAAAAATGTCTTCATCTCTAGGCAAAGTGGGAAGAGGACCATAATATTCCACATCTACTTTGAGATCAATAATTTTATTACCATGGAAATCACATTCATAATGTACTTGGTATACATCTATGGCCTTGGCATTGAGTGTAATCTCAAGATTAGGTGGAATAAGAGAAGAAGGGTCATCTGATTTGATTGGTTTATTGTAATCTTGATGATGAAGTTGAATCATATATTCATGATTGAATGAATCACTAAGCTTATATGAAACAATTTTTCTAGACCTATACGTGTTTCATGGGAATAATTGATTTTATTTTGGAACCAATAAAATTGATTAGGGTCATACTATTTAGGAAGATTCTTAGGATAAGTGAATGGTTTAGAGGGAGACAAAAATTATTTCATTTTCTACATAGTTAATGGCGTATGAGAAGATTAGGTATTATCAACTTTAGAAAATCCTAGTGTAGGTTAATTAGGATTATTGGTTATTACATTGGTCTAATTTTAAAAATATCCTTTAATGAGTTTGGTACTAGGTTTAAACTATATCATTAAGAAGTCTTGACGCTTGTCTTGGTCAAGAGCTTCATTGAGTGTTTCAGGAGCAAAAGTTTGAACCTTATATTGAAATGAAGGAGTTAATGTTATTATAAATATTTTAAACAAAATGTCATCATTCATTTTATAGTTAGCCTTGTAAGCCAGATATTTCTATCACTTGATAAAATCATGAATTTATTCGATGGGAGATTCTTTAGCATTAATAAAATGGCAAATACAATTTTTAGGAAGATCATTGTGTTGAAACTCTTTAACTAGAGGATTGACTAAATCCTCTATTTACCATATGGAATGTTGGGTATGTTTATTTTACCATTATACTACATCACTGGTGAAATTTTTAACTAAGATTTTAGTTGTGGTGAAAGTATTAGTTTGAATCCATTTCTTATAAAAATTGCCAAATGCCTTTAGAAAAAATGTAGGGTCTTTAGTCCCATCATATTTAATAGTTGGAGATATATTACAAATATCGATAAAAATAATGGAAGGGGATAAAGGCTTGTTTTGGATTTGTTGAAGCATATTATTATACATGATAGGTTGGGGGATGACATTCCTCATGACATCTCTAAGAGGTAGAGGAATAAAATTTTGATTGTTTTGAGGAAGAAGAATGGGAGGCTGGTTATCCATGTTGATTAAATGATGTTGTAGTTGTATCATTTTAAATGTTTGAATTATATTCATTTATTGTGCTATCTGTGAAATAATATAAGTGGTATAAATTGGTATATTGTTGTTTTTAGGAGGACTCCTTGAATTGGTATTATAGGGAGGGTCATTAGGAGGTAGATTCCCTGTTGTGTGATAGAAGGGATGAATTTGAAATAGGCTAAGAATAGTACACAATCATATGGGTTGATAGTGTACTACTAAATATGGAAAATAATAGGAAGATAAGGATACACAGTTAGATAAGTTGATTGTGTATTATAGGTTGTAAGTATAAGTAGTTTGTAAGAGACTATATCAACTAGAACAACAATGTTATGTAATAGTTTCAAGATAATTTGAAAAAAAGTTAAAGCATGCACTTAATCAATTGGATCAATGTGATTTACCCAATTGGAACACACAACACAAACCTTGTACCAATGTTGGTCGATACAAATTTTATAATACAACACATAATGATCAAGGATCAAGCAGCAAATGAAAAGTAAATGCTAACTATTTGCTCATCCTAAGGGTTATTAGATAATATTAAATTTTGATTTTAATGTTTTAGTGAAGTTGTTTGAAATAAAGAACTAGAAATCAATCTAAGTTTGTTTTAGGATGTTTTGGTTGAAAGGGATATGTATTAGTGATGGTATTGACTTGGTATTAAGGTCTACCCCTCACTTCATAATCATATAACAATAAGGGTGTTAGGTGGTTTCAAAATATATACCATCAACCACATATTTATACCTAGACAAAAAATAAAGTCAGATTCCCCCTTGGTGATGAAATCCAAGTTGGTAGTCTAGACATCCAATTCTAACACCATTGTGTTGAACTTGTTAATCTTACTTAAAATGAACTCAAATATACAATTTAAGCCAAAATCACTAAAAACACAAAATGGTTCGAGCTTGTCTTACACAAGTGCCAATTTAACATAATGTATCCCTGAATGGAGAAATACATTTTATGTGATTAACTTTGATTGAATTATTTTGAGTCAAAATGATGAAAATGCAATTTGATCCTTTAAACCACTGAATTCCTCTAATTTGGAAGCACACGACACATGCATATGTTATTTTGTGTCAATAATGTCCTAAATGGGGTATTGGTCTATACACAATTAAACTCATATTCTAAATCCACTCCACTCAAGTTATGATCCACTAATATGACATTTTGAGCAGTTTGATTAATAATGTGCAACCAATTTTCAATGAATTACATAAAATTTGATTAATATCACTTAGGCAAAATAATCCAAATTAAGGGATTAAGTGGAAAATCCATGGAAGTTATTGAATATATTTTAGTTGGAAATTGATTCTTAATATATGCATCATCAAATGACATCATTTATGGGGTGGCATCCATAAGCCATAAATGCAATAACATTAGGTATAAGGCCTCCCATGCCTCTTTAATGCCTCTTCCTTCCAAATACTTATGAGGGTATTCATCGATTAATTGTCCATTATTGAATTAATTAATAGCCACACATCTTGTTCTCAAAATGGGATCATGGTTGATTCTAATCAAATTAAAAAATCTATAAAGAGGAGGGCCAAGACCACCATTTTTAAGCTTCATTTGTGTAAAATTATTATGAAGAATTATGTCCACAAGTCATTTTGGTGTAGTGTTATAATGCTTAGTTTACAATAGGATAACTTTAAGATAGGCACATTGATTTAAATATCATGAGCCTAATTTCATTGGTGAATAAAAGATGATGGAGGAGCTTTGCCTTGCATCATTGATGAAAAATTGAGCATTGAATCAATGGGAAAATCATGTTTTGAGACACTTTTGGATGGTGGGATGCTCTTGGGAAGGTATTGTGTATGTTCTTTCTTTCATTATCTCTTAATTTTCATTTGCAAAACCCCATTGAAGGAGTTGGCTTAGCTAGTTATGTTCTTATGCATTTTCTTGAGTTTTCATGACTAATGCTTGATCTATCTTTAGATTACAACTCTACATCTTAGTAAAATCGATGGGATGCATCCAATGCAAGCAAGGAGACAAACTTAGAAATCTTAGATTTAATAAAAAAAATCCTTTAAAATCTATAAAAATCAATTTTTGACATTGTTTTTCCTGTGTTTTTAAGCTTTTGTTGACACATAGTTTACGTAGTGATTGATATCAATTTTGTGTAACTAGCATCAGTCTTATCTAGCTAGAATCAATTCTGGTGCAAGGAATAACATGACAAAAAATTTGGGTTTTTAAACTTTCTTGAAAGTTTGAAGTTGTCATTTTGGATTCTTAAGTATCTGTTTGAACATTTAATTGTTGATCCAGAAGTTTCTTTTCGATATTTTATACTAACTTGGGCTAAAAAAAGTTTTTTAATAAAATATTTTTTGCCTAAGGGTTCACAAGTAATTGGTATCATTTTTTACTGACTGACATCATTTCATTTATGACCATCATTAGTCTTGTTTTAACCAACATCTATCATTATTAATCAATGCTAGTCTCTATGTAATAAAAATGGAGAACCCGAGAGCAAGTTTTCAAATCTTACTTGTTTCATTGATAATTGTTCTTCAAAGAATAAGGAAACCCTCTAACATTTATATGTCACACACCTATAAAAGTGCCAAATTTTATCTTGATTAAATATTAAACTTCCCCTTTGGGGTTTGAAAGGAATCTAGATGCTTTGTGTTAAGTCATTTTGTGAATTTTTTTCAAAAGTTTGAAACTAAGGCCAAAGGGCCAAAAAATTTCATAAAAACACTTCATTTTTGGTCCATAAAATTTAGAATCACTTAAATTGTAAGTTTTTAAAAGTGTTTTATTTTATGATAGATCATCTTGTACTTATTTGTTTTCACAAATGAAGGATGTGTGTATGCTCTCCCTTTAGGGAACTCAGGTGACCAAAAGTGATTCTTCCTTGCAATTGTGCCTTTGTCCAAGGCATGAAAATATTTGATAAAGGCTCTCCCCAAAACCCATATGGTTTGGGTGATATAAACTCAAACTTTAAAGTCTTTTCACTTGATCATTTATTTTTATGAAACTTAGCTTGTGAGCAGGAGTTCATAGCCTCCTCATAAGTTCTTTAGGGAAGATTTGACCTAGGGTTTCATCTCCCAGCATTATTATAACCTCACTCCATGGTAGGGTATATAAATTAGGGCATGTATACTATGATTGATAAGGGATTGGTTGGTAAACCTCTCTAATCATAATGAAGACCTGAGTTAGGTATGGTTAACCAGGAGATTCCAATAAGAAGTACATAAATAGAATTATTATGCAAGGGAATAGACAATTGCATAGTAATTTAAATGGTATGAACTCAATTGATGTGAGGAATATCTAGTGTTAATCATGCTTGGGGCCATTTAGATGGTTGAGAATTTATGTTTTAGAATAACCCCACTTGCTACAGACATATTGTTGATCCAAGGCGAGTAGATTGAAGTTCCATGTCATCATACAATATTTTGGGAGAAGGGGTTTCAAAAACCTTACTAATTCATGTGATTTTAATTTTGGATTAATACTTAAAATCCTCCCAATAGCACGTATATAGATGGAAATTAGTGATACGAAGAAACCTTGTTAGTTTTAGGGCTTATGATCATTTAATTGTTATATTTGGTCTTTTTATTTTACTTGCTTAGTTTTAATTTGAGTCTAAAACTTGTTTGAAAACAAAAAATGTTATAACCAAAAAAATTTGTTATCCACCATTTTATTTGAATAAGGTGGCATTATGCTGACCAAATCAAAGTCATATTTTGCCTTATTTAAATCCTCATTTAAAATATTATGTTTGTCTTGTCTAAATAGAGTTATTATGCTACCCATTTGATTCTAAGCCATTTTTCAAAAATTTCCAAGTAATTCACTTTTTAATTCAAATTAAGAATCTCACCTTTCTAACTTTTATTAATTGGTATTTCCATTTGCACTTAGTTTTAGTCAACTTGGGTATGATTTCTCATTTGATTTGAAGGCCATTTATAGACTCATCATCATTTTATTATTTATAAACTTAGGTAATCTTGCGTGTCGCTTACACTCTAAGTTCTAGAACACATTTTATTCTACCTCCTATTACCATGTGTCAGCATTGTGTTATCCATTTGGTTTTAGTTTTATACCTAGGAATTCTTGCATGTTTTCACATCTTGAGTTTTTTAGTTTGCATTGTTAGTTTCCTCATCAAAAAGACTCATAATTTACTAGTATCAACTCATTGAAGTTAAACTAGCTTTTACATTACTAACATATATCTAAACCTACATTTGGTGTACTAGTTTACACTATAGGTTTTAGAGTTATCATACCCTCTTCTAATTTGATGATTTCAACCCACCAAGGTTCAGTAATTTCATGACCATTTCTTATAATTATGTGGTACCACGCCACCTTATTTATTATTGTCTCTTTTACCTTATCATTTGCTTGGAGAAAATAAAAACACACCTTGCTAATGTTTGCAAATTATTTTCCAAATCTTATCAAACCTAAAGAACAATTTTCAAAATAATAACACAAAGGTATACTTGTGAGGTCTCTTGTGGCCCTAGTTGAGAAGATGATCATTTTTATGATGGGCATGAGCACTTTGTCCTATTTAAGGATGTCACCTTTTTAGGTCCTAATCTTTAAACACATGACCAATCCATGCCAATTTTTGTATTTCATCCCTATCCTTCCGCTTTGATTTACATGTCATGCTCAAAGGTTACAAATTTAGGATATTCTCATTTGGCTTTTATGAGTGATCAAACTTTGTAATGCATGAAGGTTACCATTTTAGGACCTCCTCCTTTGGCTTGTGTGAGAAATCAAGCTTCACAATGCCCAGTCATTACCATTCTTGGTCTATTGCCAATATTTGTTGAACCTATTATTAAGAAATTTTAATTTTATGAAATAATCTCTATTGATCGCTTATTTGATAGTCTAATTTTTGGAGAGCCCATTTAACCATAAACCATTAATCACCCTGAACCAACTTTTCCCCACTTTAGAAATTCTATTTTAATCTTCGAGCCTCAACAAGAACCATTACCTCTTTAAGAACCATCTTGTATGGACCAAAATATGTTTAATGTTGATAATTTGTAACTAATTTTAAACCAAGATCATGATGTTATTGTTGAAACACCCATTTATGATGAGTTAACCCATGATGTATCACCTATTGATACTTTATCAATTGTTGAGGAGTCTCACTCTGAAAAGATAATCTTTGTTGAGTCGTTTCTTAATAATTATAGCCATCTTTGGGTAAATCATTACCTCAACCATTGTCATATTTTTAAAGAGCCCCATCTCTATGACAAGTTAGTCTATGGGGAGTTGTCTCTTGATATTTTTCCACTCATTAGGGAGTCTCATTTTGATAGACCAATTTAGGTTGAGTCATCCCTCAAGTGGTTCCCTCTCTTTGAGGGGATTCACCTAGATGAGCCAGTATATGTTGAACCCTTTCTAGATGAATAAATTTTATAGATCCCATTATACCATCATAGGACATTACTTATTCGATACAAATAATTCAATAAAATATTATTATATAGACAACCACATTAGATGAGAAATCAAAATTAGAGTCAGGTTCCCTTTATGAATAGACATTGGACTTAGCATTAGAATCAGAATCATTATCAGTCTCAATATTGGATTTAGAGTCCCTTAGCTTGGACTCAACTTCAAAATTGGAATATAGTCATGGTTGTTACAACATTGGTTACACTTGTCTTCCAGATCAATTTGAACATATTTATTACCCTTCTACAATTTTTGAGGAGGAATACTTCAGCATTGACATGGGTTCTCCTAGTATCTTCTATGAGTATTTTGCTACCTTTCATAATTTCATTATCACCAACCAACATAGCCATTATATTAACATTCCGTCTCCCACAAGTGTTGATTGGGACCAACCATATCACACTTTGTTGAACCATATCCATGGTGACATATTGGATGTAGAATATCAAGGTGACCAAGACTACACTCAGGTAGAATAAAAGTGATCTCCTAGTGAAACCTTTTTGGAGGCACTAGGGGATGATCAAAGATCAAACTTAGCATCTTTAAGTGAAACCCTTTTGAATTCACTAGAAGACAATCAAAGTCAAATGTTATCATATCTTCATGAAACCTTCTCAAAGGTGTTATGGGATTATCAAGACAAATTAATTGATGAAAACCTCATTGAGGTACCAATAGTTGAGCACAAAAGTTATTCAATACTTAACAAAGACATTATCAAAGACAAAATCAATATAGCTTTCAATCTACAACTTAATCAGATGGTAGTTGCTTTCAATATAAAACAACAAAAAAATCTGGTGGCCCTATTGAGAGCATCTTTAGAAGTCTTTATCCCTACCATAACCAAAATTACATTGAATCAAAAATCAACAACATTGTGTGTGACTAAAAATCATGATCTTAATTTATTTCCCAACTATTATACATTCCATTATTATCCACCTATTCATTACCATATTATACCACTTATCCTATGCCTAATAGTATTTACCATCCTTGGCTACATTTTCCTTTGTAGAGGCTACAAAGATATCTTGTCTCAACATTTGAAAGAATCAAAATCAATGACCAACGAGGATCACATCAACATTATTGAAGTCTAAAAATGATTCAAGTTTTTAACAGAGTAACTATTCAAACAAGGTGTTGGGTAGCAATTTTATGATTAATTATTCTAGTTGTCTCCCATGTTGATCAGGACGAACATCTCCACATCATCAGGAACAACAAAACTTTTTCTATTTTCCATTTGTCATGCCTTGTATTTTGGGGACAACCTTATAGACCAATTTATTCTAGGCATATTTTACCATTGTGTCCCATTTTGTGTGTAATTTGTATACCATGTTATTTGAACTACATTGACTTGAGGTCTTTTAGGACTATGTATCTAGCGCTCAATATTTATTGAGGTCAGCTTGGTCACCTTAGCCACGCTCTCAACATTTTTCTAGAAATTGTTATGTTTGAACAATATTTTCATTTTATGAGAAATATTGGCCATTCTCTCACCATTTTTCAAGAAAATTTTAAGTTTGAACACTCTTGTCGAGCAATCATCGCTTTCGGGCAACCCTATTGTCATTATAGCCAATTGTCTTCCAATAAATTTTTATACTATTTTATTAGACCATGTCTTTACTATTGATCAAAACTTATTTTTAGTCATCTTATTATGTCCATTTTTAATCTCATTTTCTTTCGTTCATCCTACACTTTTCATAGGAGGATTCTGATCCAATTTTAGAAGTTTCAAAGAGATTTTATGTTTAAATAACCATTAATGGAATTAATGTGACAGTCGATCTGGCAAGCTATCTTTCAATACATCTTATTTGGTATCATTAACTATAACCACCTATGGGGAAATTGATATTTTATTTGGTACCATTTATTATAACTACCTTTGGGCAAATCATTATTATGACATTGTTTCCTAATTATAACCATATATGGGAAAATTAAGAATGCATTTTTATCATGCATTATTGCATTGCCTTTCCATTATTATTATTATTATTATTATTATTATTATTATTATTATTATCATTTGGCTCAAATTTGAGAACTTGTGACCTGGTCAGTTTTTCATTACCTTTTATGTTGGCAAAATTATTAACACTTGAGATCCTAATAGGACTACATAGGTCATGCTTGATGCACATTGACATCAACTCAGTCCCTATTTTCCATACTCTCTCACCATTTTATGATCTTATTCCCTATTTATTCTATAGCATCAATCATGTTTTCTTATCATCAATTTTATTCTATCTCATTTTCTGAGAGAACTACATTTGGCCTGAAATTCATGTTGGATCTAGCATCGATATAACTATGTAGGTACTGTCCACTTGTCTCATACATCTGAAGTTAGCTTGATCATCCCCTTCTTTTTCTTCTTTTCCCCTCATTTTCTTCTATGTTGTTTCCCTATCGCTTAGACGCAACTTTATGTTATTTATTTTTGTTATGTTTTTGTAGAAAGTAACACCTCTACTAGACATATACAAATACTTATTTTTAAATTGTACTAACATTGTGACTAACTCTTGTTTGTGTGTGTTTATTTGATTTTTTATTGGTGTTTTTTTGTGATTTCTTATCTCTTCATTTTATTCTTTTTTCTTATTTTGTTTCTTCTTGTTTCTTTTTGATTTTGTTGTTTTTTTTGTTTTTCTAAGTACATCTTGATAGTACACATGGATCTTGATTATTTTATATCCTTATTTCATGTTGTTTATTTAGTTGTTCTTGCTTTTTTTTCTTTTACATTATTGTTCCTAATTAAGTCTTGATTGTTCATAACTTGATTTTGAGTTAGGTTTATTTATGTATTATTTTTTATTTATTTTTATCTTTGTTTTTATTTAAATGTAAATAGTTGTAACTTTGTTCTTGAAAATTTTTAACATAATCCTTATTATAAATATTCACATTTGAAATGGATCATCATAATTTAAATGCAATGCCATCATAAAAAACTCATAGTTATGATGCATAATTTCATTATTATATAGTAAACATCAAGTGCTTTGGATCCAAGTCTCAAAATTAATGCAGTTTAGAAGATCAACTCTCAATTACACCAATGAAACTATAAACCAAAGGCTTATGCACCTGAATCTATGTAAGATGTGAATCTCTTGGCATACATTATGAGTCCAATTAAACAGTGGTCCATTTTTTCTATCTTTCTCATTATCCCACTTCTAGGTGAACTACATTGGCTCGAGGTCCATTTGGACTATGTAGGCAATGTTGGGATACATGATGTATCTCAGGTCATCTCAACAACCTTTATTATTTTATTTATGTATTTTATCACTTTGTGCATCTTTGTATACCTGATTGTTTGTGGCTTCTTCAGTCATTAAAACCATCATGTCTATGTTTGTGCCTACTCATCTTTAATCTATGCAATAGGTTATATCCTTGAGTCATGCTTGCTTATTTTCCCTAATGGAGCACACAATTTGAACTAGTTTTTGAATCAAATGAGTCCTATAAGGGCAAATTTAATTATAACTAAATTAAATCTACCTTGTTGGGGCATAATTAATTATTTTATCAATGATCAAAATCAACCTTACTAGGGTAAAATTACTTTATCAACCAATCAAATTTGATATACTTAAGCACATTATTATTTCATTTCTCTGGATCCACATTCTCCTATTTCTTCTTATTCCAAGCTCTATAAAAAATTTCCCTCATTTTGGCAATGTTTTAGTGTGCAACTTGTCTCAGGATTGATCAGTTCCTAACCATGTAGCTTGCACCTTATTATAGGTGTGTTCAAAGTGTGTCACTTATATTTTTGGATTGTATCATTCCCACTTCCCCCATCCTTGGGTCCCATTATATTCTAATTATATTTTGATCATTAAAGAATCAACATGTTTAAGAATTCACTCTTAGGTATTTAATCTATCCCACAAGATAATTTCACTATTTCTCTCTCTTTTTGAGATTTCATCCTTCTCTTTCATCCTAGTATGTCCTCTTGAGGGGGCATAAATCATGGGTCATTTCCTTCCAAATTCTTCTAGACAAATCTTTTCTTTGAAAATATGTCACTTTGCCTAAATGTCTCATTATGCCTTCTCAAACATGGGCAAAATATAGACATCCAATTCCTAACACCATTGTGTTAAAATTGTCAATCTTACTTGAAATGCACTCAAATGCAAAATTTAAGCCAAAATAACTTAAACATGCTAAATGGTTCGATCTTGTCATACATAAGTGTCGATTTAGGATAATGTGTATCTGAATGGGGTAATGTATTTTATGTGATTATTAACTTTGATCAAATAATTTTAATTCAAAATGATGAAAATAAAATTTGACCCTCTAAACCACTAAATTCCTCTAATTCAGAAGCACACAACATGTGCATGTGTTATTTTATGTCTACAATATCTGAAATAGGGTATTAGTCTGTATGCAACTAACATCATCTTCTAAATCCACTCCAATCAAATTATGACCCTGTAATATGACATTCTGACCAGTTTGATTAATAGTGTGCAACCAATTTTCAAAGAATTGCATAAAATTTGATTAATCTCACTTTGGCAAATTATTATAAATTAAGGGCTTAAGTGGAAAATCCATAGAATTTATTGAATATCTTTTAGTTAAAAATTGATGTCTAATATTTACATCATCAAATGACATCATTTATGGGGTGGCATCCATAAGCCATAAATGCAATAAATATCAAGTTTAAGGCTTCCTATTCCTCTTTAATGCCCCTTCTTTTTAAATATTTATGAGGGTATTTATGGATTAATTATCTAATATTGAATTAATTCATGGCCACACATCTTGATCTCAATACAGATGGTCATGTTTGATTAGGATCAAAATAAAAAACTTATAAATATGAGTGTGAATACCACCATTTTAAAGCTTCAATTATGTAAACTTATTATGTAGAATTCTCTCCATGAGTCATTTTTGTGTAGTGTTATAATTCTTAATTTTAAATATGATAACTTCAAGATAGGCATAAAATTGATTCAAATATCATGAGCCTAGTTCTATTGGTGCATAAGAGATGATGGAGGAGTTTTGCCTTACATCATTGATGAAGACTTGAGCACCAAATCAAGGGGAAAATCATGTTTTGAGCTGCATTTGGATGGTGGGATGATCGGTAATGTATTTTGTATGTTCTTTCTTTCATTAACTCTTAATTATCATTTTCAAAACCACATCAAAGGAGTTGGCTTAGTTAGTTATTTTCTTATGCATTTTCTTGAGTTTTCATGACTAATATTTGGTCTAACTATCTTTGGATTCCATCTCTATAGTTAGACATTAGGAAAATAAATATTTAATTATTTTTTAATATAAAGTAATTTGGTAGTGTGTGTAAAAATAAAAACAATGTAACTAAAATAGTAATTTGAAAAATTACCAATTTAATCTATGTGATTTACTCTAAGCATGTAAATAACTGAAAAGGAAAGGTGAATTAATTACTAGCAAATAGAGGTTAATTCCTTGATTGAGAATAGTATCAGTTTAGGTGACACTATATGCAAATAGGATAGAATAAAATTGACTCGATCATTTTTTTTATTTTTCAGAAGCGAGGTATATAAGAATATAGTCAAATAGGTCAACTATGTCTTCTAAATAGAAGATAGAATACAGAACTATGTTGACCAGGTTGACCTAATTGGTTGTAGTGATGTAATTTTGGGATATGGCACATAAATGAGTCCCACTTGGAATCCAAGTGCATATAAGCCCAAAAAAATTGAGGTTCAAACAAACCCCCTTCGAATGAAGGGGGTCGAAGGTTTCTAATTAAATTTTGATTAATTTGAATGAAATGACCAATAAAATGATTTATTCAGGGGGGAGGTTCAAACCCCCTATGTTATAACCCCATGTGGCATCAAATCCTCACCCATTGAAGTGGAAATCTATTATTGGCCTAATATTGCAACTTTAGATGCCATGTATTAGGATGAAAAAATAAAATAAAAACATGTGGCTCTACATATAAATAGGTCCTTTGATGATATTTTTAATAATATGATTTTTTATAAAATTTAATATTTATTTAGTAAAATATACTTATTTATAAAATAAAGTACCATATGTTTGAGGCACTGGGAAAAATAACAAACTATGGCTAAATAAATTTCAAAAATATCAATGCACTCGAATTTAATGTCCTTGTTCCAATGGTGAAAAAATTAGTCTATTTTGGCATATATATAAAAAATATCATAAGGATAAGACATAAGAGTTTATATTCCATGCCTTGATCATTAAAAAATTAATAAAAAAAATATTTTTATCAAAAAAAAATTTAAAAATAATCTTTAACTACATCCATGTTTCTAATACCTCTTCGCAAAAAATATTGAGAAAATTTTATGTTTTGATAAAATTATGAGGAGAAATCAAGTACTCATATATGAAACATACACATTATGTATTTAAATATTAAAAAATCTATTTTTTATTTTTATTTTTATTTTTCAAAATAATAATAAATGTAATCTACATTTAAAATTAAACATTTCATTAGTTTACATCATTTTCACATTTAATACGGTTAAGCCACTATTGTCTATACAAATTCATAAATGTTCACATTTTCATTTTTTACTTGCCCCTTTGTAACAAAAAGTGGGACACAATATTATGATTCAACCCTTTTACATACTACAAACTTGTGAAAAATAGTACTGAAAGAAGAAATTAAATGAGAAAGAGAGAAATTAAGGAACCTTTATGGGATGCAAATTTTTATTTTGTGATGCTAATATGTTGATTCAAAATTCTACTAACTGGGTTGCGTAGTTTGACCAAATTTGCAAAACTTTATATTCTAAATAAAAAATAGCAAACTGTGTCGACTGGTTCAACTATGTTTGTAAACCTATATGTTGATAAAAGAGAATAACAAATAGAGTTGATTGGTTTGACTATGTATGTCAATATAAAACTAAAGAAGAATATTATTTTGAACTGATGGATCTAGTAACATGTATTTGTCAAAGACCTGAATAGATAAAATAAAGTCATTTTGAAGTGACTGTGTGTTAAACCTATGCATAATAATTTAGAATTATACTAACTGATTCGATACAATATTTCAAATATAGAAAAATATAATATGATGAAAAAAATTGATGGTGTGGAATAAAAATTTCAAGGGTTAGATTTACATCAGGTTCATCAAAATGTATGCAAAGAGAAATACAACTGATCTATTAATCAATCCTATCTAAGAGAATATAAATCCTACTTACACTTACAATTTTTTGTGCATTATATATTTAGGGTCACGAACAAGATGGATACACTAGAACTAACCAAGGGATCTCTTACCATAATAACATCACTAGAGAGGGTTCCAAAGCCTCTATTCAATCAACACCATGGAATAACCCGAGCTAGGTCCTATGTTTTCATATTCAAAAATTAAATGCAAAACAAATCAAAATATAATCTAGTGCTCATCGAAGCTTTGGGCAAAAAGAAGGGGTTAGTAAACATAAAAGTAAACATGCACAAGATAATTTTAATTAAGCTATGTATAGGTAAACCCCTAATGCCTGAGGAGAGTAATATTCAAAAGTCATTACTTATATTACTTCTATCTACTATAATAGAGGAGTAAAGTTAGAGATATTTACCTTGAATACAAACTTATTGAGACATAATCTCTCCCTTGGCCAAAGGTTATTCAAAAGATTTTGTTGTGGTTTGCAAGGGTCACTATGAAAGGCCAAAACATCCAAGACTTTCCACAAAACAATATTCTTTTCCAAGTGTAAACCTTGAACTATAACTCCTCAAGTAGAATGGTGAAAGAGCAAATTGTAAATAAGTGCAAATGAATAATTAATTTTTGTTGTCTCTCTAAGAGTGGATAAATGTATATGTATATATAGTTGAATCTAACGCTAAACCTTTATGAAATTTTAGTTGATAGGGTTGGCCTAATTAACCATGTATCTTTATTGGCAAAAACAAATTAGGTATTGATGTAGGTTGGCTAGGTGATGACCTAAACCCTAAATATTTTTTTATCAATTAGAGTACATGTTTGATGGGGATGACAGTGCAATATAAACCATTGGAAAGGGTTTTAGTCTAAGGAAGGGATAATGAAGGAACAAAATGATTAGAAGATGGTGAAAAAGAGGAGGCAAATCTTAGGGTAGTGTTTGTATGAGATGGTTGTATAAGATTATTGTCTCTAGGGACAATAATCTTATAAATCACTAATGGTTTGGCCAACCCTTTCTTGGTGAACTCCTTAGGGCATACACTCAAAGATATTGTGACTCAACGGGTTCTTGTAAGAGAGAACGCATCAATAATTGATAAAAATTGAAAATATTGTGTATACACAAACCTCATCACCTTCTCCATCCCATGATTTCAACATAGATTCCTAGCAACATATCTTTTTTACCATCTTGGATTTAGGATTATTGTCTTCAAAACCTTGTCCTCAATCTCCTCTAGGTATTGATTAGCTATAGATTACTTAGTACAATTTTTAGAATTAGATTAACCCAGAGTTGAAAGGGTTTATTTATTTTTATATAATTTTATTTAAATCATCTAACATAGCTTTTTTATGTTGATAAATCTTTTTTTTCATTTCATAAATGAGATATTAGTCACCTAGAGAAATGCCAATCATATCGGTAACATAAGTCCATGACCCCTTGAAACTTTGTTTCACTCTTTCATTCTAGTTGACTCCCATAGGTCTATCACTACCTCTCCTCCAAATTCCTCTTAAAACTTTGTTCACATAGTATAATAAGTATTTTACTTGCAGAAGAATGTTAAAAATAATAGATCAAATCTAAATTGTGAGAAAAGATAACTTGCCTAATATGTATAATGAATCATTCTTTATTGGTATGATTGAGCATGATTCTGCGAATCCAATGACCTTCTTGTGGACAATACTTGTTCATCCTAAGGACACAATATGATAAAATGGCACCTACGTCATCTGTGACATGATCAAGTATGCATTTCAATAGTTATGGAGATTGAATTAGGGGAGTAATGGATGCCACTACTCTAATATAATAAGGGTTTGATGTATTAGAAGAATATTTTGGTAGCTCCTTTGATTTTATCTTAATCAACTTATCTATAATGAGTGATGGATCTTGTAATATTTAATGTCACAGAAGAACCAACTTATTAAAATGACTTTATATTCCTAAAGTGATAAAACAAATGTTGATATAAGATTGGAGATGAATAACTAGGCCTCTAGTTTTTGCTTCACATTACAAAATCCATGGCTTGTGCCAGTTAATATCCAAACATAGCTTGGGTAATGGTGTCTCTTATCTAATTATTTTTAAGGAATCAAGAACCCCTAGTCATAGGAATAGGTTTCTAATATCTTCCCCACTATCTTCCCTAGTGATGCCTTATATCAGGATGCTAACCTTCTCATCAAAAAATTTACCATCATAAGAATACTCATGATATAAGAAAAAAATATTTTCCTATAGACATTCCATTGAATTTGAAGTAGTTCTATATGATATTTTATTTAAATTACCTCCCTATAATGCTTACACATAGGTTTTTTTATTGGGGGGAGGAGTTTGAGTGGGATTTTTGAAATTTAAATTTGCTTGAAGATTCAAACTACCATTATAACTATTCTCCCAAACTACCACATTAACTACAAGTCATAAATTTTGATGACCTTTAATGGAAGAGAAGGGGATGGAAAAACATACTTTTCAATAGAAAGGTGGGGCCCATAGCGATGCCAACATGTACTTTAGTTTGTGCATGTTGTTTAAGCTCGACTAGAATATAATCATGCAAATAAATTATTTTTCAAATGAAGGTGATGAACAACACACTAGGAAAACATAGTTTTTGAAAAATGGCTGCAGAGTGTTTAGGACATCACCTGACAAGCTGAGGTCATACGCAAAGAATGTTTTGATGAATAAATTTGTTATATCAATGAATCATCCCTTTCAACTATTATAAATATTAAAATGGAATCATACAAGTTTAATAGTTTGGTCTAAAAGATCAAAATAGATAATAAAAAATGTTTAAACAAGTTTTTAAATTATCTAAGATAATAATAAGTATGCCAACTATTCAACAACACTTAATTTATTAATTTTAGAAATCTAATGTTCTACTTGAAATGAGAAAATAATTATGATTATGTAATCAATCTTATTTGATAGATAAAACCTATGAATTAGATAAACTCTTGAAGGAAGATTTATGTTCCTTATAAATATTTATCAATCAATAATAGATATAATATGTTATGCTTAACTCATAAGAGATCTAATGAAAAGAAACAAAAATATCAGAAAGATACAAATAACCAAAGAAAGAGATAGATATAACAACCAACATTCTAAAGAGATCTAAAACTTAAAAGTAAGAAAGATAAGAAAATAAATAATTAATCCAATGCAATAAAATAATTCTAATAAGATTAATCCATAATGAAACTAAGAAAGAATATAAAAATATAAAAGAAAGAAAGAAAGAAACAAAGAAAGAAAACTAAATCTATTCAAAAGACTAAAGGTAGTTAATAAATCAACTATATAACTTAAATTAATTAAAACTAGAAAATTAACACAAATAACTGAAAGTAAAATAATATAAATCTAAAAATAATCAAAGTAACTAAATAATTGAATCAAACTATTCTTAATAAAACACCCTCATTAAAATTCACATTAAAGGTTCAATAGTAGATAAGAAGAATATGAGAAGTATAAAGGAGGTAGTTTGGTTTCCTCCATTACCTGGTTGGTTTAAATTGAATTTTGATAGAGCCTCCAGAGGAAATCTAGGTACATCTTGGGCAAGTTGTGTGATTAAGGACTGCAATGGTTCACTTATAAGAGCAATATATTTCAAGCTTTTGGATGGAATGAATAATAAAGCCAAGGCCTAGGCTCTGACAGCTAGTGTTGAGATGGTTTTGGAGTGTGGGATTTTATTTTTGACATTTTAAGGGGATTCACAGGTAGTCCTCTAAGATCTAAGCATTCAGAGGGCTAGATCATGGAAACTAGATAATTTTTTGGCTATAATCTAGCCTAAACTAAACTAGTTTGAGGATTGGATATACTCCCATTACTTTTGGGAAAGAAATAAAGTAGTGTATTTGCTTGCGAATATGGGTATTGACAAATCTATGGATGAGAGAGTGGACAATGTTAGAGCAGGATGGGAAGATTGCATTGGGATAGACCAAATTGTATTGTAGTATTTATTTTGCTAAATTTTATTTTTATTTTTAAATACATTTAAAATATTAAAACATAAAATATAAAAATGGTAAAAGTTGATTATCTTGTTGGGATCATTTATGATCCAAAGTTATTGTTATTAGTTTATTTCATGTTTTTAGTTTTCAGATAGTTTTTACCTATTAGTTGGTTTATCAACTAACTCTTGTTTTTTGTAAATATTTTTAAAATCTTCTTTGTACAAAAATAATCTATTACATTCTCAAATATATTTTTCTATTTATTCCTCCTAATCCTAGTTATATTAGTGGTATCAGAGTGAGGTTACTCAAAGAGAAGGATAGAAGGAAAGCTTAGCAGTGTATCATTTTTTACCAGGTCGATAAAAATATTTGTGTTAAATTTTACCTTTCTAAAGGCCTGGAGGAAAATGTGTAAGGAGTGGCGACTAGACTGAAGTTATTTTGAGAATCTAATTTGTTCAAAAAAATAGAAAATGAGCACTTGTAAAGTGGAATGCCAGAATAAACATTTCAATTGCTACAAATTATTTCTTTATGAGTTTACCTTTCTCATCTAAAGTGGAAGAAAAGTTATAATCATTGGTTGCATGGGTAGCAGAATTTGAACCTACATAGGCATAGTTTAATTCCACACAGTTCTCTTTGCTAGTTTTAATTAATCTGACATAGGGATCAATGTACTAAGTAATCATTTCAATTTTAATTTTTCATCAAAGTGGCATAAAAGAGGTGCCTAGCATCTAATATTGGCACAACAGTTCAAATCAAAGAGAAGGTAATAAAATTAGTTTTCTTGTTTACCAAACCTGAGAAATTATATGAATTTAAACTATAGAGATTGTTAGGTTTGCTAATAAATTCAATAGAGCCATTATCATTCTACCTAAATGAGGATGCAATTAATCCTCTCCATGATCTTCCATATCATCTGCCTCAACCTGCATTATTTTACAACAAAAATCAACAAAGAACTAGTGGGAAATCACATCACAACCTAGTCTAATTTGGAAATAATATAAAGGTAATATGAAATAATTATACGATGGTCTTATCAATATTTTTTTAGATATCCAGGTCCATGGATTTTCACACGATAGGGTTTTATCTTAGTGAAATACAAAGTTTTTCAAAAACCTAAAAATCTTTATCGTGGGCTCCACCAAAGGCACACAATGAATTATTTTTTCTTTGTGCAAGTAAAAGAATATATTTGGTAAAAAGGATTTCCATGCATATTGTTTTTATAGAATATATAGTAATTTGGAAGAAGATAGAAATATTTTGATAGTTACGTGATAAAAGGAAGTGAGGGTTCCAATTGAAATTATTAGTCAATTTTTTTTTTACTTTATTTTGTATAAAAGATTTATAAGTTTAATATAAAAAATTTATTAAAAAGGGTGATATAAGGGTGTAATAGGAGTTATAAGGTGTAAATAATTTTCAATTCCCATGAATTTTTTTGTATTTAGAAACTATTTTTGAAGGTAAAGGCAAAACCTCAAAATAGTATTCCCTTGTTTTGACTTGTTTATTTAGCACTATGGAAAAAGTCATAAGTCTGATTTCTGAAAATGGTAAACTAAAAATCGTAAGTTTGATTTCTGAAAATGGTAAACTAACTCCTAAAAACTATAAGGAATAGTCAATAAATATGGAAAATATATTATTTTTTAATGACTTGTAGTTGAAAAATAACCAACATTCCCCATCGATACCACAAAGCTTGTAAAATTTTAGAAACATGATAAGTGTGCCCTTACTTTATTTAAATCTACTTGTAGTGCATAAGTCATAATTCACATAGAGGTGTTCAAGTTTGAAGCTTGAAAAGCATGGAAAGCTCTAAAATATTTGTATGATAAACAACCTACTTATAAGAAAATTGATCTTCTTATGCAGTTGTTGAACACAAAACTAACAGATAATGAAGATGTTTTAGAATGTGTCACAAATTAAGAATTTGAAATAAGAATATGACAATACTAGCAGGAAAATTGATGATGAAATGCTCATTTATATTATTTTGAATGGCCTTAGCTCTAGCTATAGAAACTTTTTATAAATATTATAGCTTAGTGATAAGCTTAATAATTCTACTTTTGATTCCATTTGTGAGTTACTCACTCAACATGAGCGACAATTTGTAAAGAAGAAAGAAAAAGCTACTAAAGAAGACCGTTATACCAAAATAGGTAATCCATTATATGATCATAATAGAAATCATTACAAGAAGCACTTTTAGAGACAAAAACACTCTCTATGACACACTTCTAGACATAAGCATCATTTTGAACATAGGGATCATTTTGGTTCTTCAAAACATAGACATCACTCTAGTTCTCAGAAGCATGAACATCACCACAAACATTGACATGGACACAAGTACAAGAATAGACATTATTTTTCATATGGTTATTCTTCTTCTAGTTTTAGTGGACATGAAAGAATATGATACAATTGTGGTGGCATAGGACACCTCTCTATAGAGTGCCCCTTTAAAAGGAGGTCCTCTCGACATCGACAGAAGGTAGAATCAAACATTTTTTATCACTCTAGTCACTTTGGTCACTCTTCTATTTTCTCTTTTGGATATTCTTCTACATATTCTTATGATGGATGGGATGACTAAAAATTTTCTTGCTCTATAGTTGATGACTATATATTTTGAGATGGTGACTCGCCCATCTTGTGTGAGCTATTAGGCTCAAGATTGGTATTTAATGTAATAGCATTTTTTGGCTTGTGTACTTTGCTTTCATAGATGTTGTATTTCCATGATCTTTGATGTTGATAATTTTAGTGATTTTTACTTGGTTTATTTACTTCACATATTCTCATCTCTCACTAGATAGAGGGAGAAAATATTGCATATTGGCTTTCAATCAGTCATTGGTGATTTATAGTACGAGTCAACATTGTGTTTCTAGTATTGTTAGTGCTTAACAAAGGCCTAAGAGAGATGTTGGAAATTATTGGGCACCATTTTGAGATGTTCCATACATAGTATAGGGTCAATCACTTGTTTGATGAATTCTATGTGAGGATCGATGTAGTTGGATAGAGAGTGATCTTGTTCTACTTTAGTGCAGGGATGATCAAGGTGTTGATCAGTTTAGGATGCATAGTGTACCAATTGTAGATGTAATAGAGTATACTTGTATGACTCATAATTTATTGATTCAGTCTTTTTATAACCCTTTAGATCAAGGGGGAGTTTTTTAGTACCATTTATGATCCAAATTTATTTTTATTAGTTTATTTCATGTTTTTAGTTTTTGGGTAGTTTTTACTCATTAGTTGGTTTCTCAACCAACTCTTGTTTCCTGAAAAGATTTTTAAAAGATTATTTTTACAAAAATAATCTATTGCATTCTCAAATATTTATTTTTATTTATTCCTCCTAATCTTGGTTATATCAAATCTTTTATTTTCAATAGTGAGGTTAGATTTTTCATGGAATTTTATCATGGATGATAATGGTGGTGGGTTCCTTTTTGGTAATTGAGTTAACATCTAGGTTTTGAATGTCTCAAAATTTCATCTAATGAAGGAAACCATGTGAATTTATCATTCATGATATATTTTCATCCATAAAGTTTAGGTGTAAGTTTTCTTGGATATGGGGTGGAAGGTGGTTTTGGGTTATGAGTTTGTTATTAATTTACACTTTCAAGATGGAGTAAAATTTCATGGAATCAATTAGATGGCCTTTGATATTTAGTAAATAAAAGGCTCATGAGATGGGATTCTTGGGAAACATATTCAAAATGTCTCTTTAATGTTTTTAGATACCATGGCAGAAGTTGCAGAGGCCATTGAGAAAGTCTTAGGGGTGGAGATGTTGGTAGTGAATAGATAGGTGCATGTGAGTTCAAACCTAGCATCATTTTTTACTAGTAACCTTTGCATGGTCATGGTGGATAGATATAATATAAAGTCATTGGTTTATTTATTCATCTGGTTGAAACATAGAGTGGGGTTAGTGATGAAAATTGACTCCCTTCCTCTAGGTCCTTTTCCAACCCTCCCATTTTTAAGGTAAGGATAACATGGGTTTCATTCCTTTGTCCTTATTTTGTGATTTGGAAACCAAGTTTTTGTCTTTGGTAAATTTCATGTAGTCAATTTATGAGATGTGCTCAAGTGAGAAAAATAATGAAGAGAAAAGAGGCATTATCATACCTAAAATTCAAGATATCTTGAAGCCAATTCTGCATATGGAAGAATGGCAGGCACAGAGGAGGAAGTTAGAATGTGTGCAAGCCATAAAATGGCTCACCAAAGGAGTCTCAAGGGGTTATTCAAGGAACCTCTATGGTGACAAGGGAAAGGTAATCATATGATGGAATCACGGAGCATTCAAAGGAGGCTAGTTTTTATGTAGTTGCAGGAGGTAATAAGTTCTTTGATAGGGCGGGAGGTGGTGGTGGTTGGCTAAGTTTCAAAAGTTAAATACCAAGAGGTGCCTATTTCTAATTATAAGAATAAATAAAAACTTCCATTTTTAGGCAAATTATTGTTAAGTGATGGTAAGATGGTCAATTTCATTATTTTAGATTAGTTATAGTATTTTGGTAATTTTGGTGATAGATAGGCAGGAGCCAGTCCTCTATAGTTATTTTGGTGACTGTGTTGTATATCATTTGATGCTGTTATCTAATTTTTTTGAAATATTTGTTAGTTTTTAATGGTTATATTCCTTAACAATGATTATTGTTAAGCCAGACCCATGGAGTTCTTTGAAAATTATATGTTTTTGTGGGACGAGGACCTAACAACCCTAACATCGATTAAAAAACCCTCATTAAACTAAGACCTAAATTAAAAATAATATAAATATTAACCAAAGATTTGTGATTATTTTAAGAAAGATTCATCTTATTAAATAAATCACATTTTATTGAGAAACATTATTTTTGATAAAAAAATTCTTTAACATAATAACCATTATAATATGAGTTGATAAAAAACATGTTGTACATAGTGAAGTGTTCATCAAAATTCATGTCAAGTAGTCAGATTTTGATCATATGATTACAAATTTGCAACCATCATAAGATATTAAACCTAAAATTCCTTAGATAATCAGTTTATAAATTAAATAAAAAAACCTATATATACATGTGCTTGTTAAGTAAGTTACTTAACCATCAGAGAAAGTGTCTTTTATCTATTTTCAAGAGTTGTTTATCTCAGAGATATTGCATAGAAAGGAGTTTGAATATGGAATTGAAATGAATTAAAAAAATATCTTAAAAATCCTTGTGTAATGTTCCTCCTCTTCTAAGTCATTTTTCTTCTTTTATAATCAATTCCTCCAAAAATGGTTAAAGAATGGGTTATAACTGATTTTAATTAGTTATTGGTTATGACTTAATTGACTTTAACTAAGTAAATTAAATTTAAATTATTACCTAACTCATTTTAAGACTTTAAAAATAAGTCTTAAGATCAAAATTTAATGTAATAAATCAAGGGAACTAACTCTGATTAGGTGGGGTACCTTAGACATCATAAACATCTAAATAAAATAATTATGCAAAAATATCTAAAACAACATAAATAATTAAATAAAAATTATTATATCTAAAATTTATCCATATGAATTAAAATATAAATAAAAATATCCATATCAAAATATTATTGTCTTAAAATGTTTTAACTATAAAAACCACTATTAAACAACTAAAAATATTTTTAAACTGTATAAACACTATTAAGCAAAAATTAAAATAAGTATCTGATAAGTATCAAACTATAAAAAAATATTTCTAAAAACTTTCATTTATCCTCTAAATCTGATAGGATTTCAATTAATGGGTAGCGCTTATCAGTCATGTACTTAGTATAACTCATACTAGTCACTAGGAACTTGATCAACTTTATTGACTCCTCATCTTCTTCACCATCCACCTCTAAATTTACTTTATTCACCATCATGGTTAATGTTGTTGACATCGAAGGATTTATTTCTTGTCTTTTCTTGTTCAATGGTAATATTCTTTCCTCTAGCTGATGATGAGGAAAATCTACAAGGTTAATCTTAAAAAAAGTGGCATATGGAGTAGTAGGTTTAGGAGAAGGAAGCTTTCGGTTCAATGGTACTAATGCATGATAAGGATGTAATTTAAAAAACTCTTGTAAGTCATATCTAGATAACTATTCATCTTGATTCAAGAAGAATGATGGGAAATTGAATTATCTTATGATTGTAAAGTAATTTGTATTCTTTGACAACTGCTAGAAATTTCACATCCATATGGATGATTTGTCCAATCAGTTCTTCTCTAACCTCTATTTCCTTTAGAATTCATAGAGTTAAATGTTAAGGCTTCCAAAACATTCCAAAAATTAGGATCAACAACATCAAAGTGAATTGACATACAAGTTGCCCTATTAAAAGGTATATGGAAACTCCTACCAAATCTCCTACCAACAGAAAAAAACTTCTAGACACAAAACTATGAGAAATTTTTTTTCCCTATTGTTAGTTTGATATGTTCTCCATGGATTTCCTTGGTTATTATTTGAATTAGGGTAGTCCACCCTAACATTCTAAAAAATAAAACATATCAACCATAACTATTTGAAAACCACATATCAAATCTATAACTTAATTAAATGTCGAAAAATATAAATAAATTTTAGTAAAGATTGAAATTTGAAAACAATATATTATAAAGACAAATATAATCCTTTAAAAATTGAAATCATTACTCATGAACTCCATTCACTATTACTAGAAACAAACTGATAAACTTAATTTTTAAATAGAACTGACTATTTTAAAATCTTATAACCCTAACCTTTTCAAAATTTAAATAGACATAAACATTTAATAACCTTGCGGTCTCAATTTTTTTAACATATTAGTAGTTAATAACAGAACAATCAATAATTTATTCAATATTTTTCAAATTTATTATTTAATACCAAAACCTCCTTTCAACTTCCATCATTGATGTCAAAAGATCATAAATCTATAAAATTTCAAAGCTAAATAAAACAACACAAAAACTCCAATGTATAGATTCATATTCACTGTCAACTGAGTCAATCATAACAATTTATGAAAATTTTGCATGTTTCAAAATATATTCTATTCATATAGAAGGATTTCAAAACTCAAATGTATGCAAGTATACCAAGAACTTTGTACTAAACAAAACCTTGTTTCTCAAACCAAACCTATATTTTAATGGATTGCATATTAATTTCCCAAATATTCATTACAAAAACTAAGTATTCTAATAAAATCTCAAATATTCTGGTTGGTCCCATACCAAACAACTAGTATCTTCCATAATCACTTCATAACTAATTATTCTTAAAAAATTATCAAAGCTAAATGACATGCAAACAAAATTCATCACTTTTCATTTCACAGAATAACATCTTATATACTACATGTTCAAAATAACTCTGCACTGAGTATCTTTTAAGAAAACACATAGTAAAATCTATATTTTCATTTATTTAAAGAATAAAATAACTATTTTTTTAATGAAAAACTGACTGAATAAGCATTTAACCAACTTATTTCAAATTGATTGATTTAAGCTAGCTTCTATCAAATTGGTTGATTTAAACTAGCTTCTATCAACTTCCTCAAATCAATTTTAGCTGAGATTAACAACTACCTTATAATTGTCCTTCTCATGAAAATGAAATAGAACATACGTCACCTAAAAAATTTATTTGAAAGACTTCCAATTTTTCTTTCGGATCCAAAGTTTTGCTTTCATTGTGAGCTTGTCAAAAATGACAACTAACCACAATAACTCTACCTTTTATATTCTATTTTAGCTCAAAGTACTCAATTACTACATGTTGAAATAAGATTAGCTAGGAAATTTTATCAATACTTATCTCTAGATCAACTAAAAATTAAGGAATTGTGACAAAAATAGTGATGACCTTTGTTAGCACTAAACCTTCCCCTACAAATCTTAGATCGATACGCAATACACCATTATTAAATTCTAAAATTTATGAGAGAATAAAAAAAAATCCTAATATGTGCACCAAATATTGGATGCATTAATAACTATTACTTTTCATTTAAAACCATTAACCATGCTTTGAATACAAGACCCAAATCAATTAATGCTTCACCACCTTTACGTTTATCAAAAACCATGTAGATCAATTTATTCAACATAACCACCTTCGATATAATAGACATCTAACCTTGAAAAAAACCACCTTTAATTCAAATATTTGTAACCTTTAACCCATGTCATGATGCAAATAAACTATCAAAGTATTTAAAATAAGACCTTTATAAATATATTTAGGTCACCAAAATAACTTTTATAGATATTGTTAAAAATAAACCATAATTTCAGCATTACCTATGATGAATTTATAATCCTAAATAAATTAATTTAATAATGATCAAAATCATCCTGAACACTTTACATTTAACTCTTAATCACAAAATGTTATCTACTTGTTGATCATACATATATCATAAAGGTTTTGAATTTGTTCTTTAACAAATATTCATAACATGTGAATTATACTAATAAGGATAGATCTAAATTTTTCATTAAATCCATAAATGCTTTTGAAACCATTTGTAATGTAGATTAATAATTTCACCATATATAGAGTCACGATAAACATTTCAACATAAAATGCATATTTAAATGACATAATAAACTAAGACCACCAACTAGTAGTTTTAGGTGTTATGACAATGTCATCGATATGGAAGAATCATCACAAAGTACTTTTTTTGAAAATAAAAGGAGGGGTGTCAAAAATTAGGCTCAACACTAACAACCTTGATAGTTGGTTTCAGTAATGGAATAAGGCAATAAAATATAAAATTTGCCTATTAAAGACAAAATAATTGAGAGTGCAATCCAAATTAATTATTTCTCAGGTAGTTAGAAGTGAACCCCTTTATTTATAAAATTGTAAGGGATGAGGTGTTTGGTCAATGTGGCACAAAGAATAGGAAAAAATTGAAAGTGAATTTCAAGTTGAATAAGCAATCAATTGCAAAAATCCTTAAACACAATTTTTGAAAACAAGTAACACTTTTAAACATATTAATAACCGTTTTCAAGCTCATTTATAAATCAAAACCAAATCATGTCATGTAAAATCATCCTACCATTATTGAATACTTATAGACATATTAAAGTTTCCACCTACTAACCTTCTTGATAAACTTCACAGAGGTAACCAAACATGATCCAATCAAAGAAAAAGCAATAAATAGAATAAGAAATTCAAAATAAAAGTAGACAAATAAAACAAACAAAACTAAAAACAAAAATAAAAGTAAGAGCTAATGAACAAATAATTTTAAATGATGACCATTGATTGAATAATTCAACCAATTTTATTCCAAATCTTATAAATAAAAAGTATTTTTACCAAGTAAAACAATAATTGTATACAGTCCTAACCAAAGTGATTTAAATTTATGATGTTACCTCGATCTTCATGAGCTTTATCCCAATAAAGAAATAGATCTCCAAGCTTAAATATTTTATTCGAAAAAAAATTGTCATAAAATTTATTTAACTTTTGTTTGGATTCTTCCAACTTATGCAAAGCAGTAAGTTTACTTTCATCCAATGCTATTAAATCATTTAATCTTTGTTACATTAAATTCGTATCCTATGATAAGTACTGTAGAGCCATATTAGTAGATAAAATTTACAATTCTATTGGCAAAGTAGCTTCAAAACCATAAGTCAACATAAAATATGAGTATCCTATAGCTATATCGACAATAATTCTATCTTTCCATAATGCCTCAAATATTTTAAGTTGCTAATTTCATTTATTTTCATATACTATTTTCTTTATGATAGAGATCAGGTTTTTGTTTATGGACTCAACATGCCCATTCCCTTAAGGGTAATACTTAGAGGAATGATTATAAATTATAGAATAACTTCTTAGAAATTCTAAGTATTCATTAGATTTAAATTGAAGACCCTAATTTGAGATAATCTCATAAGGTACATTGAATCTGGAAAATATTCAATCCTCAAGAAATGAAATTATTTCAGATGTCACTAAACTTTTTAAAACCTTTACTTCAAACCACTTTATAAAATAGTTAATTGTGGTTAAAATATATCTATAACCAACAAAATGAGGATGAATATCATAAATAAAATCAATTCCCTATTTTGAAAATCATTTTTCTGGAATAATGAAATTTAGAGGCATTATTGGTAATCTATCCCTACCTACGAATAATTAACAAGCCATACAAGAATGTACTAACATATAAGCATCTTAAAATAATGTAGGTCAATAATAACCTACACTCAATATCTTATAAGTTGTTATTTTTGAAGCATAATGACTACCAAAATTACCTTCGTGAAATCCTTTAATAACCTTCTATGTTTGATCATGAGTTAGACATCTTAGTAATACACCATCTTGATTTTCATAAAACAAAAGATTGTCAAGGAAACAAAATTTTTAATCTTGCACTTTTAATTAAATTCTTTATCTTTTATCTAAATTTTTGAGACAAGCCTAGTTTTGAAAATAATATAAAGATCATGATACCAATTGTCTTTTGCTATTAAACAATCTCAATCTTTCATTTCTAGTCTAAAATTGAAAGTTTTTGAAAAATTAGTAACTTTCATATATTGAAAATATGGTTTAGCATTTAAAGAGTCATCAATAGATAAAAACAAGCCATTAATATTGGAAGAAACATTTTTTCATTAAATGCTTTTCTAATTCATTTCCTTTGATAGTTTTTGATGTCTCAAATCCAAAGTCAAATTCTTGGATTCTTAAAATCCACTTTGCTAACCTTCCTTGAATAGTAGGTTGTTTTAAAAGATAAAATAAAATGGAAACATTTGACCTTACTACCACTTTATTTCCCATTAACAAATGATAGAATTTAATTGAAGAAAAAACCAAAGATAAGATAAATTTATCAATAAGAGGATACTTGGTTTTTGTGTCTTTTAGGACTTGACTCATGTATCCAATGTCTTTCACTATTAATTTTATCCTCTTGTGTAATCACAACATGTATTGCTTTATTTTTAGCATTAATGTAAAGAATAAAATACCTAGACAAATCAAGTTTAGCAAGCAGAGGTGTACTTGTAATAACATTATTTATATTGTTAAAAATAGAATCAACTTTTGCATCCCAAAAATATGACTAACTTTTTTTAAGAAAAATCTGTAAAGGATTAGATTTATTTGAAAAATCTGATATAAATTTTATTATAAAAATTATTTTTCTAAAGAATGATCTAAGACCTGATTGATCTTTAGGTGGTAGAAACTCTTTGATTTCTTTAACATGTTTAAGATCAATCAAAATTCCATCCATATAACTAACATGTCCTAATAATTTACCTTTCATAACACCAAAAACAAACTTTTTAAGATTAATAAAAATACCGTATCTTATACATATTTATACAAGTTCACGTAAATGATCCAAATGTTTTTTTTATTTTTATAGAATGAACTATAAGATCATCTAAGTAGACTTACATAATAATACCGATTAGATCATCAAAAGATACATACATGGTTCGTTGAAATGTTGCACTTGCATTCATAAGACCAAAGGGCATCCTATTAAAGGTAAAATTTCATCTTCAAGTTGTAAATATTATCTTGTGCCTATAATCTAGGTTCAAAAATATATGATTATAACCTGAAACCCATCAAACAAAGACTTCATTTCAAATCTTATAACATTTTATAGAATTTGATCAATACTTGGAAGAGGAAAATTATCCTTTATGCTAATATTTAATCATATTTCTAAAATCTACGTAATGTTTGATATCTCCATTATTTTTTAATATAAGGACTAGATTTTCAACCTATTTAGAATATCATTATTTTTTAATATAAGGACTAGATTTTCAACCTATAAGGAAAAATGACACCACCATCAATCATTTTATCAAACTCTTTATTGATGGTGTCTTCCAACAAAGGGAATATCCTACATATATTATAATTGATATGTTTAATACCAGACTTAATAGGAATATCATGTCTTACATAAGTATTATCATATCATTTTAAATATTTGTAAGACTAGACAAAAATATCAATGAATTCTTTGAAAACTTTAGTAAACTTAACCTTCTCATCAGGAGTACATTGTACTCCCAAATAAACAAAATTTAATTCTTCATTAGATCCTAGATTTATTGAGATAGTTTCTCCAATAATACTTCTAGAAGGTTCTTCACTCCATGTGATATTAGGTTGATCATTTGGAGAAAACATGGATTCTAAACTTACCAAATCAGCAGGTAATTTATCAGTATTCAATTGTAAATAATATCCATAATTAAGATCATAATAATCATTATCAAAATACTTGCCTTCGATAAATGCATCAATATGTTCATCATAGTAAAACAAAGGCCAAATTTCATCTAAATCAAGAATTTTAGGCTTAAATATTTCTATAATAGAGAACTCTACAGTAGGCTCTATTCCACTTATTATAGGGTTTGAAGCAAAAATAACAAGTTTATCAGCAATTAAATTGAATTCTTTGAGAACATGCATAATATTAAAATATTCAAAATGTTCAAGTAAAGACCAAACCTTTTGAGTATAGCGATGAAGATGAGTCTGGTTTGTCTTATAAATTTTCCTTACTTATTTGATAATTAATTCAAAATCACCAAAAACTTCTAAGTGTTTAACATTTAATTCTATAGCTTTTTCCAAACTAAGACATAGAACTTCAATTTTTTCTTTATTATTAGTAGTATCAAAAGACAACTTATAAGTGTAACGATGTATTCTACCTATGGGATAAATAAGACAAATCCTTGCACCACTGCCAGCTTGTGAACAAGCACCCTCAAAATATAATGTCCATAAATCATTTTTAAAAAATAAATTTTGTTGTTATTATTCAGGTTCATCAAGATTTATCAACTCATATGTACCAATTCATGTTTCAACATGAGCCACAATAGGAGACAATGAATCAATCAAGCTCTTAAACCAATCTTTTCTTTTAATAAAGATAATTTTATTTCCAATTAAAACCCAAGTGGTATCTTTTCCAATAAATACACCAATTGTTTTTGACCAATCTCTACCCAAAATCATGGCATAATTACTAGGGATATCCAAAATCTAAATATTAGTCATATACCTAATTCTCTCATCTTGTGCAACTTTAATTACAAGATCTCAAAATTTACCATGACTTTTTTTGATGTGAATCAAATCTAGTAAACTTTATATTATCTATTTCATAGTAAATACCTAACTGATTAGCTATAAATTTGGGCAGAGTATTTTTTGATGCATTTTTATCTAAGATGTAGTTATGTATAACTTTATCAATAATTTTGATAGATATATAAAAAGGAGGTATATAATCTGAATGAGGGTCGTAAATTTGAGCAAAAACAACAGACTGATTATGCTCATCATTTTTACTATCTTACTAAAATTTTAAAATGTTTTTTGAATTTAGATTTTTAATATCTTTATTAATTTTTTTAGTTGTCTTGGCAAACTAGTAGCTTGTAATAATGAAAACCCTATCTTAATAGATGATAAATGATGAATAATATTATAAATCCCTACATATGAATGATATATATGTGTATAATTTGTTAGCTTAAAATGATGATATTAAGAATTATTAAAACTTGTTGATAAAGGATCATTATATTTGGGATTCATTGCAACATTATCTGATGTTGCATTATTTTGTATATTTTTACCTTTATCTTGGTTTTGAGTAGAATTTTGATTATTATTTATTGTATTGGAATAATCTCATTGTCTAGTATTAATGACATAATCATTTGAGGTTTTAGTATCATCTAAAGATTCACTAATCCCACACATATTTATATTTTTAGCCAGATCAAATGAGATATTTTCCTTACCTTGAATATATCTTCTAGATTTTTAAATAGCTACCCATATGTTTAGGTCATGGTCTAATTTTTCTTCAATTTGATTATTTTGAAAAAATTATGACTTACCTGATGAAGATGGTTTATCATTTAATTATCTCTTAACGATGACCAGTTTATTGCTAAGATTATGAATGGATTTTAGAATTTTTGCATTATCTCAATTTACTCATGTCATAGTTTTATCATTAAAACCAACTTTTATCAATTTATTTTCATATTCTATGTAAAAATTTATAATTTCATCATAATACATAATATCCTTATCCTCTATAGCCATTTTATATTTTAGAGGTAGAGCATTAAAAAAATATAACCTTGACAACTTCTTAGATGGACTAACATTAGGTGAAATTTTATAGCACAACCTAGTAAATCTACTTATGAAACCATAAATGGTTTCACATAGATCAATTGAAATAATAACTAGTTAATTTATTAGATCTAAATAGTTTTTTAGACTTACGCATAACTCTAACTAGTCTTCAATATCTTTTCAAGTGCTAATAACATTTGCTAGAAGACTAATAAATGCTTGGTATACTTTATCTTACAAATTCTATGATAAAAATGTTTGAATTAGCTACTAAGAGAGGGGTTTGAATCAGTAGAAAACAATTTATATTTAATTTCATGTACCATTAAATGAAGCATAAATTCAAATAAGATCAAACAATGCATAGATAAATAACCATAATAGAAGATAACACAAGAGATTATATGAGAAACCCTCTTGGGGGATAAAAAATACTAAACCATGCACATGGAATACTGTATTATAATATAAATATTCAATTTATACCAACACTAACTGATTAAGGATCACCCACACCTCAATTTAATCAAGCACCCACTTGACCTTTGACTAGCACCAACTAGCAAGGAGACTCTAACCCCCTAGGCAACCAAGCACCAAATTAGATACCTCTAATCTATAATCATCTTGAATACATATTTATAACTCTTCATATGATGATGAATTCCTTTGTTTTCACTCTTTTCCCTTCACTTTCACTCAGCTAGCCTCTAGGGCCCACTCACTCAATTAGCCTCTTCTAGGCTCATTAGGTCCAATGACCTTTGTATCTACCTAAAAATAATTGATCAGATATGCATGAATAATCATATTCACTCTCTAATGGTCCTCAATAACCTTCTCATTCTCTTTCAAAGGTTCTCTTCTTCACTTCACTACACTCTTCTTTAACAATTCCAAATAGGCCTATTAGGCTTTGCCTTTATATCATACACTTCATCTAACCCATCTTGGTTGACAAAGATACTATGTATACTTAATTTAAACATGGAGTATGTCCCACACATGTTACATGTGTGATAAAATCCACTCCCTATGTTGTTCATTTCCCTTAAGACCCAAATCCTCCATTAGGCCTAGTTGAGACCTAAAGTAATTAGGCCTTCACACCCACAGGCTACACTTGTGACCACTTGGACCATATTCATTCTCTACCAATACTTCAAAAACTTAAAATATCACTTGAATAGACACTTTATAGTCTCACCTTGGGTCCTTACTACCTGGAATTCCATTTCACATCTTGAACTTATCAATTAGGTCTTCTCATACGTTAGGCCTTTAAATATAGAAAAGTATATTTTATGAAATTGAAGCATATAATATATTTATTCACACAACCCACTCAAAAAATTTCTTTAATATATCCTAAAATACCTAAACAACACCACCAAATTCATTTTGAATCATCACATATATTATAATCGACCAAAACCATCTCTAAACAAAATCACTCAGAAATTGCTTGTAGTATAAAAACACGGTCATGAACAAGTTCATGTATATCACTTGAAATGTAAATTTCATGACATATAATAAACATCCATGGTTTCTATGAGTCTTATAGATAAACCATAAATATTTATTTCTCTTTTTATATCATCATTCATTAGTCTTATAGACCAATTCCTCAGGGTACTCTCACATAGACTCAATACAGATGGAGAATCCATTTTAGCTTTCTCATTACAAAACCTTAGTATATATTTAAAACTTAAAAAAATATTTTATAGGTAAATATAGTCTAAAAAAAATCAATATATTCATTATCTACTTCACCACTTGTCATGATAAATCAAACACATCACCTCACTAACCATACCTGGAACTATCACTTAGCCTCAAAACATAGTCATGGTAAACATGACTCCTAAAACTTGTGTATAAACTTATTTTATATTAAAATTAATTATTTTTTCCCTTAAATATCATTGTATAAAATTAAATTACTAATATATGGATGTCAAATAGTAAACCAGGAACATACAGATCATTCTATGAGACATACACCTGCACTGTCTTCATTACTTAGACAAGCCACTTTGAGAACATCTACATTTTTTATTATAAACATAAACACTTACACATAATTTAAATATTTTTAATATTTATTTAATTAAAACCCCAAACCATTGGATTCATTCCTATTCATTTGTAGATCATCCTTAAACTCTTTCTCACTCTAAATGGATTTTTCTCACTGTTTTCACTATCTGTAGATTTAGCGATGGGAAAATGTGATTGACCAAAATGATTGACATAGTGAATATTTATTTTCAAAAAAACTCCATGGATATAAATAAAAATTCTTGGCCTTCAATATCCATCAAATAGTATGCATTGAACTAGTCAACTCTACATGTAGCATCACATTATTTAGAAATAAGCTCTTTTATGTACCTTATGCTTACTATCCTGACACATAACTACCACCTATAACTATTTGGAGTAATAATATACACCTTAAAATATTCAAACTTGTTTAACTACTTCATTTTTGGCACTATCCAACAATATTTCTCCAATAGGGTCAATACAAGGGTTTAGACAAATTTACATTCTTAATGAATGTTCATAAATATCTATACCTAAAACCACTAAAAAATAAATTGAAACCTTTATTACATCCATATTTCAACTCTCTCAAAATTCTCAAGTCACAATGCAAACATTACACGTGCCAATGAACATCTCAACTTCCTTCTCAGGCTAGGAAACCTTCATTCTACATGCACAAAAAACCTTCCAATGTTGTTTCTTGCTTTATCTTCATCCTCAAGACCTAAAAATTGGTAAACATATTTGGATAAACCTATAAAATCTCATTCCATGCTTATATGTGCTTTTCCATCTTGAAAAACCACTTTGACACTTCATTTGGACATCACTAGGTTACTTTGCATACTAGACCTAGAACTATAGACCACACCTTGAACAAGAAACTACCTTGAAAGATCTTCAAATGCTCTCCACACCTCAAAAACATGTTATATTAATTTATTCCATTCTCCACATCTTCCAACCCTCTTCTCCCTCACCTCATCCTACTCAACATACTAGGCTACCAAGCCTATGCCACCACACAAGGCTACTAAGCCTATGCAAACACATTGTTCACATATTTATCTTCTTTCATTGACTTAAAACAACATCAACATGCTATATATAACATGGTAATTCTCAAAAAATTCTCACCTTAACTCATATGCATCCAAACTTGCCTTGTATAACTTCAATCTCAAACTCATCCATACATCAACATCATGACAACATCACTTACCTTGCTTAGCCTTTTTAAAAATCAATGACACTAAAAATAGTATGGCATCAATGACATCACCACTTTTTCATTACCTTTTACATCAATGATAACACTTTTTCCAAAAAACTCCCCCATTGTCATTGTTGACAGCCTCTTCTTCTCCTTCTGTGCCTTCGCCATTAATGATAAAGTGGACTAAATAACAACTAAGCTTCCAATAACATCATGCATTCATTCATATATACTTTAGATGCTCAAGATACTCACCTACCTTTCATGCGCATGGATGAAAAATTGATCCCCCTTTGATATACACATCTTGAATATATTCTTGACATACAAAACTTGTACCTTCTTATTCTTCTACTTAGCAAATTGTCTTTGGATTGTCACTCACTTTTACTTACCTGATCCTTGGACCTATTTGGTTATAGATCTCACCCTTTGTTTATGCATGAATATTCAATACATTTTCAAGACACATGACTTGGTTTGATCAAGTTATCATACAAATTTTTGTGACTATATTTTGAGTTCACATTGATAGTAGACTTCTCCATCATGACTTAAGCTTGAAACTATAACATCTTACATATGCTCCCCCTCACACCATGCACATCTCTTCAAGCCTCTCAAAATAACTAAGTTATATCCTCCTTTTTCCATGTTCCATTTAAATAAATCATCTTCAACAAGTCTCCTCAATGAATCAACAATGAGATTCAATGGCCCACACTTCCCTCATGTTACTAATAGGTCTTATAGGGATATAATTAGCATGGATCTACTCCTTTTTTCTTACCACTAAATTGTAAGATAAATTAGAACACATCAAGTAGGCTTGAACAACTTTACAACATGTAAAATAAACTCTGTATATCATCAACCTAGTATACTTCAAGCAACACAGACCATTAAGGCTCAAGACACTACTAAGTACCTTCTTTGGATACCATGCAGTCAATCCTCATCCATTTTGAAGAACCTATGATATACTTCTGAAAAATTTAGATATGTAAATAGAGACAAATAAATATAATCACAAGTATTCAATGATCCTCAAATCATTATCCATTTTTGAAAAAATCTCATCTATAAGACATAAATCAAAAGGCCATTCTTGAGACAACATTATTTAAATTATGAAATAAGCATGCTCAAAATCCTAACAAAAAAACTCGGAACTATAATCCTCATATTTCTCAAACTTTATTTATGACATCAACATCATGCCATCACACTCCTTAATGACCTTATGAGGTTACCTTGATAGCAAGGAAATATGACTACTAATAGTCTCATAGATCATTCTTTAACTCACCCATTCCACTATTCTGAATCTTGCTTCTTGGATACTTTCAAAATAGACACTAGGGTTTGAAGATTTAAAACACCTTTAAACTCTTAAACCTATACTTATCACCTCTTGAGCTAGCTCTTCTTTTTAGCAACCAAACTAATCATACACAAAGCATATATAAATGCTATATGACCTTGTAAACACTGCCACAACACAGTCAGGGTTTGTAACTATCTTATCCCATTTTAACACGTTGAGACTCCTCTTATGGATGGAGAACTTAAAGTCACTCTCTCACCTTATGAAACCTCTTTTATCCTTCAAGTCTTCAATAGGTCCCATGGAGACCTAATTCACCTTCACATAACACTTTTGAGACACTATGGCATAGATGGATCTCACAAATAACCCAAACCACTTTATTTGCATACTATATGAGACTCCTACATGATTAAGAATCATCAAATCATTCACTCATATTATGAATCCTCCATTAGACCTTAGAGGCCTATTAGGCCTAATTGGCCTAAAAACACTGTCTCCACATATCTAAGGTAAATACTCAAATCTTCCACATATCCATATGATTAGATCACATGGGTAGAACCTTCAAAACCTCAGATTCATTTCCATGAGATTTATAAACTCCAAAATAGGGCATAAACCTCTAACTTATCATTCTCAAATGCTCACTCAGACCTGCCAATAACATCAAATCCAGTCTTCAAATACAAATCTCAAATAAATTGAATACACATAGTCTAAGCATAATCCTCATATGAATGAAAAGATCAAAAACTCAATAACAACATCCAATTAACAATACATATTTATTCAGCCTCCAAAGGCTCAGAAACACCACTACAAGAATCCTACTCAATACTGATAGTTTAATCAGAAACTCAATCACACAAATTAAAGTCAAAAGCATACTTTTGTCAAACAACCATGGAAAAAAGATATTTTTATGAAAAATTAATGACATCAAGGTAATCATACATATCAATATGGTATTCAACTTAATCTCTTCAACTACTAAACCTTCTCTACAATATGCTCACTTAGAGCTACTAAACTCTACCAATATCTAGTCAACAAACTTTGATTGTCCTTATCAGCCTGAACACTTTCAAATATTTTTAAATAATTCAAATGAATCCTAGGAATATTAGGAACACCTTAATTAATTTTTATCCATAAACCATTCAAATTTACTTATAAATATCCATTATCTCTCATACCCTTATTAAGTCTCATGGAGACCTAATACAAATAGGATTATCTTTCAACATATCTTCAGGGTCCTTTTGTCTATCAACTTAGGTTTGATTTTAGAATTGTCTTCAGAATAATCCTTCTTCTTCAAACTTTCTAACACAATCATTAAAACTTATATGCAAACCTCAATCATGATCCTCACAAACTTACCCATCACTGCAAACAAGATGAACATTGTCTTGATCATACCTAAAGCTTCATAAGATCACTTGTAGGATATCAAGCCTCCTCCAAAGGTCCAAATTTAATAACAATTTTTGTAATTATATATTTTATAGGGGGTGAATTAATAGACAATAATGTATATTCACTCTCACTCAACCAACCTCTAGGGCCCACTCACTCAATTAGCCTCTTCTAGGCTCGTTAGGTCCAATGACCTATGTATCCACCTGAAACTACTTGATAAAATATGTATTATTTATCCTATTCACTCTTTTATGGTACTTAATTAATTTCTCCTTCTCTTTCAAAGGTTCTCTTCTTCGCTTCACTACACTCTTCCTCAAAATTCCAAATAGGCCTATTAGGACTTGCCTTTATATCATACACTTCATCTAACCCATATTGGTCAGAAAAGATACTTTACATAATTTATTTACACATGTAATATGTCCACACAAATGTTAAATGGATGAGATAATTCACTTCATAGGTCAGTCATTTCCATTAATATCCAAATCCTCCATTAGGCCTAGTTGAGACCTAAAACAATTAGGCTTGCACACCCACACGCTACACTTATGACCACTTAGACCACATTCACCATCTAAAAAAAATTCAAAGACTTAAAATATGACTTTAATAGACACATTATAATCTCACCTTAGGTCCTTAATACTTGGAACTCTATTTCACACTTGGAACCTATTAATTAGGTCTTCTTGCCTTTTAGGCCTTCAAACATAGACAAGTATGACTTATGAAACTGAAGTATACAATTGATTTATTCCCACAACCCAATAAAAAAATTGATTCAATATATCCTTCAAGACATTAAAAACACCATCAAATCCATTTGGCATCATCACACAAATTCTAAGCAACCAAAACCATCTCTACAATAGGATGACTTAGAAATTGCTTGTAGCACAAAAACATAGTCATGAACAAGTTAATGTATATCAATTTAAATATAACTTTCATGACATATAGTGAAAATAAATTATTCTTTTAAGTCTTTTAGATCAACCATAAATAGTTAGTTCTCTTGTTCTAGCATCATTCATTGGTTTTACAGATCAATTCCACATGTTATTCTCACACAGACTCAATATAGCTAGACAATCCATTTTGGATATCTCATTATAAAACCTTAGTATTTATTTCAAACTTCCAAAATATTTCATAGGTAAATTAAGTATCAAAAAAATCAAGATAGTAATTAGTTAATTCACCACTTGTCATGAGAACTCAAACACATCACCTCACTAACCATACTTGGAACTATCACTCAGGCTCAAAACATAATCATGGTGAAGATGACTATTAACACTTGTGAAAACACTTATTTGATCTTAAAATTCATTCATGTTTACCTTAAACACCTTTATATCAAATTTAATTACTAGTAAATGGATGCCAATTAAGAAACAAGGAACATATAGATCATTCTAAGAGACATACACATTCATTATCTTCATTGCTTAGATAAGCCACTTTGAGAACATCTTCTATCTTGTTTATGAGCACCGTAAAAAATTACATATAATCTAACTAGGAGAAATATGTATTTAAATAAAACCTAAAACCATTGGATTCACTCTTATTCATATACACATCATCACTAAACTCTGCCTCACTTTGATTGGCTTTTTCTCACTATTTTCACTATTTACATATTTAGGATAGGAAAATTTGATTAACAAAAATGATTGAAATAGTGACTATTTCTTTCCAAAATAACTCCATGTATCTCAATAACAAGTCTTGGACTTAAAGCACCATCAACTAGTATGTGTTGACCTAGTCAACTCTCCTTATAGTATCAAATTCCTTAGAAATAAGCTCTTTTTTGTACCATTTTCTTACTATCTTGACACACCAATTCCATATAGAGATTCTAAGAGGAGTCCTCTACACCTTCCAATAGTAAAATTTTTGCAACCAATTAATTTTTGGCACCATACAACAATATTTCTCCAATTAAGTCACTATAAGGGTTCATAAAGATATATACCTAAAACTACTACAAAATACTTATAAAACCTTCTTAGGTCCATATGTCACCTCTCTAAAAAGTCTCATGTCACCATTAAAAATTTACACGTGCCAATGAGCATCTCAACTTCCTTCTCATGCTAGGAAACCTTCATTTTTCATGTAGAAAATACCTTCCAATGGAGTTTCTTGCTTTCTCTTCCTCTTCAAGACTTGAAACTTGGTCAAAATATTTGGAAAAACCTATCACACCTCAATTAATTCATATAAGTTATCTACCATCTTGAAAAGTCATTTTAACACTTCATTTGGACCTCATTAAGTCACTTTGCATACTATGCCTAGAACTGTAAACCATACCTTGACCAAGAAACTACCTTGAAACCTCTTCAAAAGCTCTCACCACCTTAAAAACTTATCATAAACCTTCATGCCATTATCCACAATAGCCAACCCTCATCTCCCTAGACTCATCCTACTCAACATACTAGGCTACCAAGCCTATGCCAAAACATTGTTCACATACTTGTTTTCTCTCTTTGACCTGAAATGACATCAACATGTTAGAGGTAACATGATAATCCTAAAACACTGCTCACCTTAAATCATATTCATCCAAACCTGACTTGTACAAATTTAATCTCAAACTCATCCATACATCAACTTCATGATAACATCACTTACCTTACTTGGCCTTCTTTTACATCAATGGCACTGAACATACTATGAAATCACGAATTGGTCATTACCTTTGACATCAATGACAACACTTTTTCCAAAAAAAATCTAAAATAAACATTTTCATTAACAATACCAAGAGTAGCATAAACTAGTTTGAAAGCATCTAAATGATCCTCCCATACTTCACTAGGGCTTCCTAAAAACTTAGGTACATTAATTCCCTTTAAAAAAGGTAATTTAACTGGATGAGCACCAATATTGATTGGATTTCCACAAATCCAAGGATTTACTAGGGGCTGACTAATGTCTTCATCTAAATCATTATCTTCACCAGTTACTTCAACTTGATCTCTATTATTTTGAAGACTTAGAATCAAATATCAAACCCTCTATTCTTGTTCTTGTTCATCATCCATCCAAATTTTAACTATGTTAATTACTTTACTAGATTGATCAATAGGAGCAATAAAATATTCAAGATAAAATGAATTAGAAAGCAAATGAATTTTAGGTTTAGGATTAACATGCAAGATTACTTCTCTTTCAAGTCTAATTCTATGATTGTTTTCTTGAATATGAATATGAGTTTCACATGTGAGACTTGCATGAATGTCAATATTTTTTTATTCTTCTAATTCTTTGTTATGTAAAACAATATGAACTAAATCATAAGGTTTATTATACCAAGAAATATGAGTCAAACTAGAAGCAATGTCAACCTATTCTTCAATAATATCAACTCAGGGTTGGATAACTAGGTGTTGATCTCTAATGGTCATGGATAACAAAAAAAATAAGATTACTAAAGTAATTCCCTAATGGATTCACCAAATTTATTGATGATTAAATTTTTTATGTCAATGAATCATCCCTTTCACCTATCATGAAGGTTAAAATGGAATCGTACTAGTTTAATAGTTTGATTTAAAAGATAAAAAAGATCTAAAAGATGCATAAAGGGGGTTTTAAATGATCTAGGATAATAATAAATATTTCAAATACTCAACAACACTTAATTATTAATTTTATAAATAAAATTTTCTCTTTGAAAGAAGGAAACATATATGATTATGTAATCAATCCTATCTAATAGAGAAAACCTATGAATTAGATAAACTCTTGAAGGAAATATTTTTGCTCTTTATAAATATTTATGAATCGGTAACTGATATAATCTATTATGTTTAACTTGGAAGAAATATAGTGAAAAGAAACAAAAATATTGGAAAGATACAAAGCAAATATTGAAATGATAACCAAAGAAAGAGAGAGATATAACAACTAACATTCTAAAGAGATCTAAAACCTAAATATCAAAAAGATAATAAAATAAACAAAAATAAAAATTAATCTAATGCAATAAAATAATTCTAATAGAAGTAAGCCATAATGAAACTAATAAAGAATCTAATTAATCTAAAAAAACTAAATAAATAAAGAAAGAAAAACTAAATTTATTCAAAAGACTAAAGATAGTTAAGAAAATGACTATATAACTTAATTAAAACTAAAAAATTGACACAAATAACTACAAGTAAAATAATGTTAGTTTAAAAACAATCAAAGTAACTAAATAATTTGAACCAAACTATTCTTAATAAAACACCCTCATTAAACTAAGACCTAAATTAAAAATAATCTAAAGATTAAACAAAGATTTGCGAGTCTTTTAAAAAATAGTAGTCTTATCAACTAAATAGAATTTTATCGAGAAACATCATTTATGATACAAAAAGTCTTTAAAATAACAACCAGTACAATATGAATTTATCAAAAACATGTCATACACAATGAAGTGTTCATCAATATTCAGGTCAAATAGTCATATTCTACTCATAGTACTACAAATTTGCAACCATTGTAAGATATTAAACCTAGCATTTCTCAGATAATCAGTTTATTAATTTAAAAAAAAAACCTAGATATACCTGTGCTTATTAAGCAAGTTACTTAACTGCCAAATAAAATGTCATTAATGTATCTACAAGAGTTGTTTATCTCAGAGATATTACACATAAATAAATATGAAGATGGAATTGAAATGAATCAAAAAGTCTTTCAAAAATACTTGTGTAATGTTTCTCCTCTTTTACGTCATTTTGATTTTATTTTATAGTCAATTACTCCAAAAATAGTGAAGGAATGAGTTATAACTGATTTTAATTAGTTATTGGTTATGACTTAATGGACTTTAATTAAGTCAATTAAATTTCAATTATTACTTAACTCATTTTTAGACTTTAAAAATAAGTCTTAAGATCAAAATTTAAAATAATAAATTAAGGGACTAACTCTAATCAAGTGGGGGCCCTTAGACATCATAAACATCTAAATAAAACAATTATGCAAAAATATCTAAGAAAAAACAAGTAATTAAATGAAAACTATTACATATAACATTTATCCATATGCATTAAAATATAAAATAAAATATCGATATCAAAATATTCTTATCTAAAAATGTTTTAGTTGTAAAAACCACTATCAAGTAACTGAAAATGTTTTTAAATTGTAAAACAACTGTCAAGAAAAAATTAAAATAAGTATCTAAAAATTATCAAACTATAACAAAATATTTTAGAAAACTTTCACTCATCCTTTGAATCTGATAGCATTTAAATTAACGGTATCCCTTATCAATCATGTACTCAGTATAACTCATACTAGTCACAGGGAACTTGATCAACTTCACTACCTCCTCATCTTCTTCATCATCCACCTCCAAATTTACTTTTTTCACCATCCTAGTTACTATTAGTAATGTTGAAGGATTGATTTATTATCTTTTCTTGTTTAACTGATGATGAGAAAAATTTGTAAGGTTGAGCTTAGAACAAGTGGTATATGGAGTAGTAGGTTCAAGAAATAAAAGATTTCATAGTAATGCATGAGAAGGGTGTAACTTAGCAACCTGTTTTAACTTAGGTACCTATTCATCTCGATGAGGAGAGTGACAAAAAACTAAATTATCTTATGATTATAAAGTGGTTTGCATTCTTTGAGAACCATTGGAATTTCCATGTCCATATGGATGATTTATCCAATTAATTCTTCTTTAACCTCAATTTCTTCTATTATTTATAGGGATAAATGGTAAGGCTTACAAAACATTCTAGAAATCAGGATCAATAATGTCAAAGTGAATTTACATACAAGTTCCCTTATTAAAATGTCTAGAGAAACTCTTACCAAATTTCTTACCAAGAGAAAAATGACCTCTAGACACAGAACTATGAGAAAAAGAGTTTTCCTTATTGTTAGGTTAATCTATTATCTATGGATTCCATGGTTATTTTTGAATTAGGGGAGTCCACCCTAACATTATGAAAAATAAAAATATCAACAAACATTATTTTAAAACCGCATATCAAATATATAACTCCATTAAATGTCTGCAAATATAAATAAATTTCAATAAAGATTGAAATTTGAAAACAATATATTATCAAGACAAATATAATCCATTGAAACTAAAATCATTACTCATGAACTCCATTGACTTCTATTAAATAAACTTTGATAAACTTAATTTTTAAATAGAAATGATTGTTTCAAAATATTGTAAACCCAACCTTTTCAAACTTTAAACATACATAAACTTTCAATAACTTTGTGGTCTCAATTTTATTAACATAGTTGTATGTCAATAATAATGAAATGAAGTATTTATTCAATATTTGTTAAATGTCTTCTTTAATACCAAAACCTTCTTTCAACTTCTTACACTGATGTCAAAAGATCATAGATCTATATAATTTCAAAGCCAAATAAAACATCACAACAAACTCACTGTATAGATTCATATTCGCTATCAATTGAGCCAATCATAACAAAATTAAATGTTTCAAAAGATATTGTGTTCATATAGAAGGAGTTCAAAAGTCAAACGCATGCAAATATACCAAGAACTTTCTACTAACCATAATAACTCTAGATTATAAGGTATTTTTCCTTCATCTCCAAGGCTTCACTTCTACGTGAACTTGTTAAAAATGACAACTAACCATAATAACTCTAGATTTTATATTCTATTTTAGATCAAAGTACTAAATTACTATGTGTTGAAAGGTTGGATAACAAAGTTTGTCAATATTTATCTCTAGCTCCACCAAAAAAGAAAAAACTATGACAAAAATAGTGATGACATTTGTTACCACTAAACCTTCCCCTAAAAATCTCAGATCGATGCACAGTATGTCATTCTTAAATACTAAAATTTATATAGGAATTAAAACAAATCCCAATATGTGCACCAAATCTTGTATGCATTAATAACCATTAATTGTTTTTTAAAATCATTAACCATGCTTCGAACATAGGACCCAACTCAAGTAACACTTCACTAACTTTGCGTTTATAAAAATCCACGTAAATTAATTTAATCAACATAACCACCTCATATACAATAGACATCTAACCTTGAAAAAGACCACCTTTAATTGAAAAATGTATAACCTTTGACCCATGACATGATGCCAATACTTTATCCAAGTATTTAAAATAAGACCCTTAGAAATATTTAGGTCACCAAAATAAGTCTTATAGATATTGTTAAAAATAAGCCATAATTATAACAATATTTATGATAACTTTATAATCTATAAATATAATTCACTCAATAATGATCAAAATCATCCTAAGCACTTTACATTTAATTCTTAATCATAAAATAATGTCTGTTTGATATATATATATATATATATATATATATATATATATTCTAATTTTTTTCCTTAACTGATATTCATAAAATATAAATTCTGCTAATATGGATATATCTAATGTTTTTATTGAATTCATAAATGCTTTCAAAACCACTTGTAATACAGAGTAATAATTTCACCACATACAAATTCATGATAAACATTTCAACATAAACTACATAATTAAATGACATAATGAACTAAGATTCTCGATTTGTAGTTTTAGATGTTAAGACAATGTCATAGATATGGAAGAATGATCACAAAGTACTTGTTTTGAAAAGAAATGGCCGGGGGGGGGGGGGGGGGGGTGTAAAAAAATAGGCTCAACAAAATGTGCTATAGAATCTATGGTAATATTACTTAGTCTTGTACTTTGAGTTGTAATCAATTGATTCTTTCACATAAAATGGGCCAAAGAATTAAAAATGTCAAAGTTATAATGAGCTCCAATATTACTAAAGAGGGAAATCAACTAAGCATATTTGATACTCATCTATCTACTATAGAAGAAGCAACATCATCAGGTACATCATAAAGAGAATAGTTTAAGGGATCTAGGGGCAAGGTTGAAAACATTGTAATCTTGTTAGACAACCCTGCTCATCCAATTCTTGTCATGGTTGGAATGGGGGAATGGGCAAGACATATCTTCTTCAGCATGTCTTCAACACCAAAAAAGAAAGATATGAGAGATCTATATGGATTTTAATTTCCTAGTCCTACTCTTTTCTAAATTATAATGTGGCATAGCCTTTCACTTACATTTAAGTGGGAAAATTAGGGATAATTAAAATTTTTGTGGGAAAATTAAGGGTAATGGAGTAAGTGTATAGAGAGCTATAGAATTGATTCATGATAGTTTAGAAAGAAAATGTGTCTTATCATACTAGATGATGTGTGGATGGCATAAGATCACCTTAACTAACTCGTGCATTCATATTTTTGGCTAACATAGCTATGAGGCCCATAAAATTAGTTAATGTTGAGTGCTCATAGCTAGGATAACGTGCATTAAACATCTCTTTGAATGCATAACAACCTTTTGTTCCATATTTTATTTAATTTTGGTGCTTCTATTCTGGGAAATCAAATATACATTTTCTTATGGATGAGGAGATCAATGGTGTTAGGGAAAGTGGATGGTGAGGAATAGTTGTAATGATTTAATATCATATAATACAAAAATAACAGACTACTTGACTAGAATTCACAACAGAAGATCCAAGCTTAACAAGGAAATCAAGGAAAGGCAGAAGTAGTAGTGTGGGGAAGTTTGTTGGAATCTTGTTGGATAGTTTTATCTTTGGGTCCCATAGGCTGGTTAACCTCATAGACGTTATTAAAAACTTTCATTCATTCATTCATGCCAATGCCATGTAGTCAATGGTGGTGGGAGGTTGGACGGAAGTAGACAATCGATGGTCCACAATGGTACAAAGTGATAGTAGTATAGACTATAGAATGTCACAAACCTGTAGCATGAGAGCTTGGCCTTTTGGTTGGCCACACTTATTTATTTATTTTAAATTACTAAATGCCTATGTGGCAATGTGCTATGAAAATATAGTTATAATATTTTATATTTATATTATTACTCAATTATTCTATACATATAATATTATTAAATTATATATTATTGTATCATATTAAATTAAATAAAAATATATATAATATTTTATATTAATATATATCCTATGAATTTATATAATAATATTAATATTATTATCTATATTCATAATATTACATATTATAATATACTAATCATAAATATATTATATATTTATAATTAATAATTCATAGAATATATATATATATGAAATAATATAAATTCATATTATTATAATATATAATAATATAATTACCTATATATAATCTTCCTTTTATCAGTAAGCTTTCTTCAGAAATTTTTTTACCTCAACTATTGATAATACATAAAAAATATTCAAAGTAGATCTTTGGTTCTACATATCATTGGCAGAGACCATGCCATATTCCTTCCATCAAAACAACAACTTGCTCACATTATTCGAAATAAACAACCACTTTATGTAAGGCAAAATTTGAACATTTGAAGAGGACCATGTTCTTTTAAATACATTAACATGTTTTGAACTCTTTTATCATAACCTTACCAATTGGCACATTTATATAACTGTTAGATAAAGTGAGTAGTATGCCTTATTCAATCACAATCAAAATTTGACTATTTATTTCAAATATGAATTTTTTGGTTTACACACACACAAAAATGTGTGTGTGTGTGTGTGTGTGTGTGTGTGTGTGTGTGTGTGTGTGTGTGTGTGTGTGAGTGTGTGTGTGTGTGTGTGTGTGTGTGTGTGTGTGTGTGTGTGTGTGTGTGTGTGTGTGTGTGTGTGTGTGTGTGTGTGTGTGTGTGTGTGTGTGTGTGTGTGTGTGTGTGTGTGTGTGTGTGTGTGTGTGTGTGTGTGTGTGTGTGTGTGTGTGTGTGTGTGTGTGTGTACATAACATATATATACATATGTATGTATGTATGTATATACATACGTACATATATTTATATTTATATATGTGTGTGTTCAAGTGTGGCATACATTTTGTATTCCTAGAATGCTATGTGGTTTGTATATTTATACCTATATATAAAAATATATACTATAAAGGTGGGCCCATTGAGCTATTAACTTGGGAAACATAATCTTGGAATTTTTGCTAAGGTCCATAAGCTTTCTTTGGTTATTTATAAAAGCTTATAAGCTATGGTGATGATTTGGCATGTGTAATTAAAGGACTTTTAATTTTTTTTAAAGTCTTAATGTGTTGGTGGTAATAGGGGTTTAATGTTTAGGCTTGCAATATTTTGTGGTAAGAAGATATTATGACCCATGATGGGTCACAAGCCTGTCATGGCATTGGAATTTAGTTTTAAGACAAAATCATTTGATTTTAGGGTTTTGTTTGGATAAAATTTGATTGGATATAATTTTGGGTCATTGATTTTGAAGGATAAATAGGAGTGAGGAGAGTATGGAAAAAATAGGGTTTCCAGGCATATGTTTGGCCACCACCATGATAGGGCATGAAAGATGAATGATAGATGAGAGAGATACACAGATAGAGAAAAGAATAGGAAAGTAAGTGGGAGGCTATGGTAGAAGGTTTATGTAAAGGGGAATGGGCATGTTATTAGTAATAGACTTAGGCAAGAGAGAGAAGGGGACGCAGAAGGGAAGGAGAAGAAGGATCTGGCTGATGAAGAAGGATGATAGGGAGGTGAGCTAGACATTTTGGGTTGATTAAAGGACATAAAGGGGGTCGATGCTGATGGATGTGGTGACATTGTGAGGGAGAAATAAAAACCCTACTTACATTTAAAAAAGCATGTGTTCCCTTTTATAGTTAAAATTCTATAATTTAAATCATGTATTAATAATTGAAAGTTATGTAGAGAACCCTACTAGAGCATATACTCATGTGGGTATATTCTACTATACCTTCATAGGCCTATGCCATGGACAGGGTAGCAATAGGTTTTTGGGTATGGAGTGATGTGTGGAAATTTCTTATTTATGGTGTTATAATAAAAATCAGGGTATAATCTTGGACAATGTTTTGTTTCATTGATTGAGTTGGTTTTTTTCTTTTGGTTATGTTATGTCATAGTGGATTGTATAGCATTTGGTTATAATGGATTTGGATTTGTATGATTTCATTAATCCTCTTAATTATTTCATATTTCATGTGGAATGTTATGATATGTAAGTTGCATGTACCATTTTTATATGCAGAAGAATGTGGAAAATTTTGCCAAATTTTGGCATCGCCCACTTGGTATGGAATTTACTACCCTCAGTATATTACCCTCATTTTGTGGTAAATTTGGGTTGTTGGTTTGATTGACTATTTTGTGTGTTATAATTTTTCATATTGAAACATAAAAAAATTCATTATGTGGTAATTCAACAACGTATAACCTTAAAACATGTATGTTGATGTGATTGTTTTTCTAAACTGATAAATGAAACCATTTATTTGTATGTTTACATGGTTTTTGGGTTACTAAAATATGAGAAATGTATCTACTTAGTTTAGTTAGCTTATTTATGTAATCATGATGGAAATTTGATCTTATAGGAGAGGGAAAAAGTTGTTATTTATGTATTGTTTTTTTAACAATTCAATTGAACATCAGACCTAAGGTTAAAACCCAGTGTTCACTATTGGAAAGAGTGTTGGATTGTTATATTTTGAATTTGGGGTTTTGGATGTGTTCCCAAAACTATTTGAAAATAAGATCTAAAACATATGATTTTTTATCACCCTGTTGTGGAAGACAAATATTAATTTGTTGGTTGTCTTTTTTCATATGACATTTGATTGTTTATCATTAAATAAAGGTTTGTAGAAATGAATGAACCATTAATTTATACAATCTTTGTAGAAATGAATGAACCATTGTTTTGTACAATTGGATCACTATTTTGAAAATCCTACTATTACCTTGTTGTTCATACATCAAATCTGCTTAGTGGAAAGAAAATTGATTTTTGTTATTTTATGAACTTACTGTTATGACATATTAACATTAGAAAACTAGATTTTATATGTTTTACAATACATTTATTTGCAAGAATCACTCAATTTCTATATGTGTTTTAACTATTTGTATAATACCTTGGTTATTTGTACTCATTATGAGAGAAACTGAATTGAATTGACATAATAGCTCAGGTTAAGAGAGAGTTTGGAATGCTCTTTGTTGTTGTAGACCATTATATGCATGTTAAATGCATTGCTAATGTTATTTTATAGAAACTATTTGAGTGTACATTACCCTTCTCATTTTGGAGGTTCATAGAATATATTCATTGATGATTTACCTTTTCAAAAAAGAAAATGATAAAACTGTAAGAATTATGAGGCTGCCTAAATTCATTTTATATGAAATTAAGTTAGTTTGAATTGTTTTACTCTTTTTAAACTTGATTTATTAAAATAAAATTTTAACTCTCAGAATATTGACTAAGAAAGGAATTCACATTGACATCTTAAAGTTGACACACTCTTGTTTTAACCCTTTCTAGTTGTAGGGTGGTTATGATATAATTGGCCTTTACTTTTGTGAATTGATTATCTGATTATCTTTGTCACTTGATTAAAGTCACATGCTTGCCAATGATAACCCAAGATGGAATTCAGGTTGATAAAGTC